>JAHREE010000375.1:0-45142 GCA_033628505.1 Tringa tobata
ATGGCCACCCTGTTCATCAGGGAAGAGCCTGCCTCCCCCTGCCCCAGCAGCTTTGTTTCTGCTGGTGGCCTGGCCCTTGTGACCCCCGTAATCGGGCTGTGTCACAGTATTTCCCCCTCTATTGGGTAGTCAATTCTTCCTGAAATAGCCCCTTTTCCTCTCAGCCAACTGAAGCACTCTGCTTTGGCAGAATTAGAGAGGGAATTACTTGGGTCAGTTTAGACAAGGCTGTTGACAGCACACTAGCAGCAGGGCTTTGACTTTGCATTTCAGAACTCGCTCTGTGAAATGCATTCAGTGAAATATGACGATAGCTGAAGCTTATTACTTGGAAAAGCCAATAAAGTGGTAGATTTTCATCCACGGGGCTTGGCTGCGTGAGTTGCAGTTGGGCTAAACCCCTTATTCCTGCAAAAGTTTCTGAGAAACTCAATTTTGACTGAATTTTCTGATCATAGGAGAGTTTGCAGTGGGAAGCAGCCTTCCCGGAAGGCCCTGTGGAGCTGCCGCGGATCTGCAGCCGTGGGGCTGCACGTGGGGGCTGCAGGTACCCTGCAGTTCTGAGCATGGCTGGGATCACAATCGCCTTACAGGTAATCACAGGTCTTCATCACGTCTCTCGCTGGTCACACTGATGGTTAGCAGCGATCCAACTATTACTGACTTAACAGCCACAATGTACATTAAGTAGCCTGTGTGGATTTAGGCATATTCCTTCCCTATTTGTCTCCACGGAATAGTCTCATTGGTTTCTACACCAGTTGGGAGCACTGAGGAGGGCAAGAGGGAATCACTGGCCCCACTAGACTTTCCTTCTTCCTTGTTTGGAACAGGATGCCACCACAGAGCCCCACAATTTTAGTTCTCTGCTAAACACTCTTGCTGAGGACTCCCAACAGCGGGTTCAATTTGCAGAGGCAGAGCTCTAATGCAGAATCAAACCTGCTTGAACTGCAGACAGAGAAGCCTGCAAAGGAATAGCATACAAAATGTGGAGGCTACTCAAGAATATAATTGAATTCCTGGAGGAGAAATCAAAAACCACATCAGATATTAGCCTACGCATCTCTGAAAGGCAGCTCCCCACATGCCTTTTTTGGGGTTAGATTTGCCAGGTCAGAAAACTCTCCTGAAATTCCAATTGAAATTGTGACAGAAAAACTCCCTGTCCTCAAGAGCAGCCCCCAAACCACTGCTGTATCAGCTTTACACTAATTGCTTTACTGATGCTTGCTTAGGCTAATGAATACTAAATATTGCAGAGGATTTCTGTTGCACTCAGAAGACTGGTTTGAAAACTGTGCTTTGGAAATGAAGGGCAGCACCCACCTGCCTTGTCTGTGGGAGCAGAGCACCAGCTGTGCTCAGGAGGTATCTGAGGCTTCCCGTGACCTGCCAAGGGATAGGAGGAAGTAGTAGGAGAATTTTAGAAAACCTAAAACATACTATTGCAACTAGTAGCATTACACTCCTTTGGAAACATAGTCTAGAAAAGGCAGTGCTGAGGACATAAAAAAGCAGAGCACTCCGGGCTGCCCTCAAAGGGCTCTGCGCTGACCAGCAGCTTTGTGACCAGTGAGCCAATAAGGAAGCAAACGGTGTCTGATACTGAGAGCCATTTTAGCAGCTAATTATCAGCTGCTTATTTAACAGCTGTGTTCAGGGAAGGGCAGATCGCACCCAGCTCACCTGTATCCAATATTTTATTGTGACAAACAGTCCTGTGCTCCGCTCCTGCTGAGCACCCTCCCCCCCTAGTCACAGCTAATATAGCAGAGCAGGTCAAATTAGGCCTCTTTCTCTGCTGTGTTTAAATACAACTTGCAATATTTCCCCGCCATTTTCAGGCACTATTAGCACTCGCTGTATAAAGTATTAAACAGGCGCTCTCCGTTTATCCACATCAATGATTCAGTGCAAACTCCTGCCTTCCCATTAATATCCACTAACCTCATTCAGTGATAAAACTTGATTTAGTCCCCAAATTATCTCAGCACAAAATTTCTTGGAGCAGTACTGCCTAATAGTTCAGGGCTACGTGAGCTGTTATGATAGCCAAATAACAACAGTGGCAGCATTTTTTTTTTGAGACTCAGTGGAAAAAAGAATCAATCCAGTGCATAAAGAAAGACACAAATAAATTGCTAAACAGTATAATCCAATGACACCATGCATCTCAGAAATGAGTGCCTCAAAAATCAATAAAAATTGAAATTGAAAAGGGAAGAATTGTAGTTGTCCGGATGCAGGTGTGTTGAAGGAGTTTCAGGTGAAGGCACCAGCCGGCTGAGTGCCAGGGAATGGGAAGGGAGGTTGGCTCTGGACAAGGGGTACAGGGGGCACAGTACAGTAAGGAGAAGGTGATGTCCTCTGCAGTGGTGGGAGTCATAGGGGGAACAGGAGAGGAAATAATGCTCCCTGGAATTTGGGGGGCTGCTGCACCATTGCTTTTGCACCTTGACAACTTTCTTCTATTTGGAGGCAGAGCAGACTGCTCAGTGCCTGGGCTCTTATCTGGGCTTTGCTTGAGTGGGAGGCTGAGGTACTGGTTTTGGGGCATCTGTAGCTACAAAGAATCCTATTGTTGGGCCTGGGCTGTGTTTGTAGTGTTGTAGATCCTTATCTCCAGAGATACTCTGTTGGACACCCCTTCCTTGTACCTGTGCTGGAGTTCACGTGGGGCACTGTGCCTTGGTGTGTGCTCTAGATGACGTATATTCTGCTGGGGGCCATTGCTTCGCGGGTTTGTTGTGAAAGAACCTGTAATAAAAGACCTGTAAGGCCTAATAATAAAATAATTTGCCTAAGGAATGTTTTTAGCCACAATCTAGGCAACGTCACAAACACTAACTGTCCCGCATATCCAGAAAGCTCACATGGCTTCTTCTTCTATGTCTGCACATCTCACTGGAGTTTGTTTTATACATGTTTTATATATATGTTTGTTCACATATTGCTGACTAATTATCTCAGAAGGTGGTGTGGTGTGGCTTGGTTTTGTGTGCTTGGTTTTATTTTTTCTTCTTTTTTTTCTTTTTTTCCCTCTTGCTGTTTAATAATAAGCAGGAGAAGGAACAAGGCTCAAAACTTTCTGGCATATGTCAAATGTATGTGTGTGCATGTGAATTTTATCTAATGGTAGTGGTGAGTTTTCACAAGCCTAATATTTCTGGAGAGGGTGTTTTGCATGGAGAACCATTACCCTTCTAATAGTTCTGGAGGTTATAAAAGGTGGAGTGCTTAAAATAGTTTTTTAAACTAAAGAAGTCTCCTTTATATGTGTTTCACTGAGATTATTTTTTTTTCCTTATCAGCCCTTCTTTTTAATGATATATAGAGGGAATAAAGCAGAAAGAAACCACTAGGCCCATGCAGGAAAAAAAAAAAAAAAACACATTTGCTTGCTCTCAGGTCTAAAAAATAATGAATCATTAAACCTTGAAGTCACATTGACATTACCAAATGGGTTTAAAATCTGCTTGGGCCTGAGAAGCTGTAGAAAATCTGCCAAGTGACTAAAACAGATACTGATGGTGATGTAAGAAATTGGAAACATCTATTAAACAGACGCAGCTTTCCATTTCCTAAAAGTTATTGGTTGGGGCAGTGCAGCACTTCCCCCAGTGTGCATGTGCTGCGGGTGGACGGCCACAGGCAAAACCTAGTTAACTGAAAACATCACAATCAATAAAAAGCGCTATGTTTTCCATTTACTCCTGGTTTTTAGGGGTTTATTTTGTTGCAGCAGCAGAAGGCATCGGTTCAATATCAATTCACCTTCTGGGTGGGGAGAGGGATACAGATAGTGGCTTTTAATGCGTGATGAAGTTTGTGACAACACTAAGCTTACGAAAATTTAGACCAAGTGCTGTTTGGTACAACGTGGGGCACTGGCTAATCCTGTGTTCGGTAAACAGGGAAAGCAGAGATCTGTTTTGATACCATGCTTTCTAGCCAGGAACAAGGACGGGGTTGTTTTCCATTTAATCCTTTCTCTTGTCAAATCACTGAATACCAGCTTTTCTTAGTGGCTGAACTGAAGCTCGACCTCTGATATGAGGGTGTCTTATTCACTGGAGGGGGTGCTTTGAGCTGAGGAAGGAATTTCATATCTGGGGCTGGGGGTGGTGGTGTTGTAGGTGAGGTGGAGCCATCACCTGTCTTGAGTATCCCCGTACTCTGGTGTGGTTCATGCCTGGTGTTTGGTGCTGTTCAATGCTGTTGTGTGCAGTTTTCTGTGGCCCTTCAGCTTTGGGAATGTCCTACAGCAAGGTTTGAGAGAAGCTGGCTGTGGTGCCCGCTAAACAGGCGTCTGTGTATAGTTGTTCTTCTCTGTGGTCCTCTTTTAAGAAAAACAACAGAAATCCTTCATGTGGGTGATGCATTTGCTTGCAATACTGTGCGTCGCCTAGTCAGTACGGCAGAACCGAGCTGGGGCCTGGTCGGTTGGGGGACATCTTCATTGACCTGCTTTTCTTGCTCAGACCCCTGGGAGGGGGCTGCCTGGGTGTGAGCTCCTCCAGTGTGCATGTTAAAGGTACTTATCTGCTGGCCACAGCTATTATGGCCTTCTCGTGACAGCCGACAGCTCTTCACGTGAGATAGTCTGTTTTGACCTTTTCCTTTCAGAAGCTGATTGCCAGTTTAGTTCTCCTTTTTTGCCCATTTGAGTTGGTAATGTGAGAAATGAGAACTGACAGTGCATTTTAAGTGCAAGCCCTGACAGAAATTGGGTATCTACACTACTTTGTGGAAAAGTTCCAGGTCGGAGCAGGAAGAGGAGCGCTGCCGTAATACTGACCTGGCTCTTGGGCTCTGCTTTTCAGAGGAAAATATACTGCACCAGAAAGTTAAGTCAGCAAAGCTTCTTGTGACCCAAATTCTAAAGGGAAAACCTGAGGCAAACGATTGCCGGGAAAAGATGTTCATCAAAGGCAGAGAAATACAATATTCTCTGTCTCTTTCTCTGTAAGAAAGCCTATGTAAAATATAATCCCTGGGCAGCAGAGCGTTAGCTGCCTGACTGTGGCTCGCTTGCTCCTGTGGTGCCGGGAGGTTACTCCCCCGAGTAAAACAGTAAATGATCCCTTTTCAGATGAGAGTGCTGGCTGGCAAGACTGGACTCCAGGTACTAAAGTGTGTTAAAAGGTATTAAAAAGACACGAAATACTCTCCTTCATGCTATTTTTCTCCATTTAAGTAATTGCAATGGCTGTTGCAGAGAGGCTATGTGATAATGAATGTACTGAGACGTGGGAGAGGGTACATATGTGTATTTTCTTTTTTTCTGTTGGAATTTAAAATTAACTCCAATTGCAAAATGGATTGACTAGGAAAACATATGAGCAATAACCTCATAATTTACAAGCACAAGGTGTAATCTTGTTTTAGAAAACATCTTGTGCTGAAAGGCCTTTGCTGAAGGCTGATAAAACTTCTTTCCACTGATCTAGATGAGATTTTACTTATTTCTTCCCTGATCTCCGCTGGCTGCCACTCCAATAATCAATCATTGTTTTCCTTTCTTTGACACTAAGGCCATATCAGGCATGATATTGTCCTGCTGGTTGGTTGCATCCTGTTTAAGTAGTTTAAGTATCATATGTTGTACTTGTCCTAATTGTTTTGTGCTCGTCAGTAAACTCTGCTGATGGCATTTTTCCCATCTGGTCCAAGCTGTGACTTCAGATTTCTCTTCCCATCCCTTTTGTTCTGCTAGAGGAAAGAAACAGGTGAATTATGGACTATAAGTGACAGACATATTCCCTCTTGTGTAAATTTGAAGATATTAAAATTCTTGTAATGAAAAAACCCCACAGTTTATGAAAAGAAAATCGGGTGTTTTCCTTAGGAGAGCAGATAGCATTTTGGCACCTCTTAAGTTATTTTCCTTTTTTGATGAAATGATACTGCTCACAGAAATCGAACTTTTCTTACGGAAAACCGTTTGTCTTAAAAATGCCACCCTGTTGTATTTGTGCAGTACTTATGACTGACCACTGTGTTTTGTGAGGGCATTGCCCTTACACTCCTCTATCACCTTTGGTTATACTTGCACTAGAAACACAGGAGGGTGAAGGACAGAAACATTTAGCAGGTTTTTCCTTATAACTTTGCAAGGTTTATTGATTTCATACAGAACTAGGCTTTAATCATTATCTTTCTAAAGCAATTGGATTTCCTTTATTCCAGCTTGGGAATATGTTTTAAATTTACTTGTCTTTCTCATATCATACTCTGTACGTCTTCTGGTGCATGCTTTCAAGTTTTAAAGTTTGATTTATCGTAATTTATTACCTAGAAGATGTTCTTAAATTACTGCTTCAATAATAATAGTATAATCTACTAAAAACTCTGAGGTTTTACCACATCACACCTGTATTTGACAGCAAATTGATCTGACAGTATTATTACATGTTTTTGACAGGCTTATTTGGAATCCTTAAATCCCAGTTCCCTCTTTGTTTCATTACTGTAACAGCACTGGCATAGACTTGTGATCAATTATCCACTTAGGAAGACCCAAACGTCTGCCAGTTAGGTTTCCAGAGAGGTATTCGCTTCAGCATCTGTTAAATATATTCATTTTATCACAGTTTTAAAAAAGTTGCCTTGCCCTGTCCTGGTCGGAGAGTTGCACTCCGATGCTCTGACGTGCTTTTGGTGGGACTCACCTTCTGGGCAGGTCTGGTGGCAGTGGGAACCCTACGAGGAGCACAGCCGTCTCTCCTCCTGCCAGAATGTTATGTTTCTTTATGGAAACTGCAAAAAGGACAAGCTGCCCGGCACTGCTGTGTCTTCTGGGGAAAGCGGTGCAGATTTGCTTGCATTTAGTTCTAACTAGACTCAGTTTGGGGATGGAGTTAGCCCTCCCCTTGCAAACTGGCAATGTAGTTGGGCCGATGTCCCTAGAAGAAGGGGTTGACCTTTGTGCCAGCTGGACATCTCTGTCCCAGGAGTGAGGGGTGCTTCCAGCTATCTGCTGGGGTGTCTGGTTGTGTTATCTGCTTGGCCAGGTCAGGTCTTGGTCTGTCCCTGCCTACTGCTGTCTGCTGAGGTGGGGAGCTGCTGCCTGTCTGCCTTCTGCCCAGCACTCTCTGAGATGGAAGCTTGGATTAAAAGCTGCAACCTCTGGGATGTCCATTTCAGGAAAGCACTTGAAGCCACATGTGGCTTCAGGTACAAGCACTGCCCTCTTGCTGTCAGTGCTTATACCAGGCTGAAGCGCCTTGTGGAGTTGCTTTTCCACATGGATTACACAGGCAGGACTTCATTGGCAAGGATGTGCTTGTTGTTATTAATAATTCATTTTTAGGGAATGGAAAATGTAAATTTTTCACAAATAGATATCCTACAAAAGGGATAATAAGCTATTTTATCACTGCTAGGTAGTCTCAGAGGCTATATAACTGTTCTGATAGTTGAACTTTTCTCCTGGTGTTTCTGCCTATGTCAATAACTTGCACAGATAGTGTGTGTAAAGGGTTATGCTCTTGTTTGTGATGCTCATGGTACTGGATCATTATAATACACTTTTATTGTAATAAGGAAAAATCTTTCAGCTGTAAAAGAAAAAAAACTTACAAAATGAGTTTGCCTTCCAGAGAAAAACATGCATTTGGCAACATACACAGTGACTATCGAACTCTCTGTGATATTAGCATTCATGTTGCTTATGGCATTTGCATCAACAACAGGGAAAAGCTTTTCTCAGAATAAAAGTTAAAGTTTTACTGAAAAACAACCAAGTTGGGACCCTCATATTAGGTTGTAACATCCTTTGAGTTGGGATTTTTCAGCTCCACGTTAGCATATTAGCTTTTGAAGCAGCCTGCCACGTTATATTTTGAGTTATACTACACAGATAAGTTGGGCAAATGGCCAAGTGGGTTAACAAATGGAGGAGCAAAGAGGAGGAGCGCAACCAGTGTATTATGTAAAGAGGAGACAGTATGCTTTAACAAACATGGATGCTTCTCTGCTGATGCAATTTTAGCATCCAAGATCTAGCTCTTGGCTATGAAATCTGATACAAGTCAACTGAATCCAGAGTATCTTTGCTGTTTTAAATAAAATAAGGGTTTGACCCCAGGAAACATGGCCATAGTTTTTCACCAGCCCTGCTAATGTGGAAGGTAAAACAGGTTTTATTTTGGTTTGAAACAAAAAACTGCTCTGCATCCTAAGGATCAGATTTCATTCTCCAGCACAGTCTGACTTAAAGGTTAGTGCGAAGATAGTTGTGAGCACCATATGCCTGACAACTTGGCATAATGACGTGTGACTTCAGCTTGGGTTTCTCTTTAGAAGATGACTAACGAGTCTCAGTCTCTTGGAAGACATTAAAATACAATTACGTTAAGTTAGATCAGCTCTTACAACTGCTAAATTACAGCATGGTGGGCATAATATAGTTCTGGGAGATGTGTGTTTTGGTGTTTGGTTTCTTTGGTTATTTTTTTTCTTTCCCCCTTGCAGTGGATTCTAGTCAAACTCCTCCTGACGCAAATGTATGTGTTAGTTCACCATGTGGACAGAAATGTATGTGCTCCTGCATTTTACAAGGCAGATTTTGTCTTATGTTTTTACAGGTTTTTCTAGCTCTGTTAAAGTCTCTAATGAAATTCCAATCCTGTAGTTGACTCATTAAGCTTTCTCTGAATCCGTCACTGTAAAACTGATTATCAAGATGTTGTCTTTTGGTGTTATCAATCTTGAGTGATGTTTTTGGAGATGGATGCACATTCGTTGTTATGACTGGCTCAGATGATACCTGCTATTTATCTTGATCTCCTTTTATTTAGTGTTTTAACTTAGAAGGTTCTACTGCCTTTTGTGATTGAATTTTAATAATGAAGTCTTGACTACAAGACAGACCTTCCACGGCTTTCAGACACATTTTACAAAAGAGTGTCCTTGGGCTTTCCTTGCTGACACATTTCTAGATTGTCTTTTTCACACAGTCCAGAGGGGGTTTGCTGCACCCGGGTAGATGCACTGCAGAAGTACAGCTAGCGCGAAAGAAGACTGGGGATAGGGAATTACTCTGTGGTATAAAACAATTATTTGCCAATTTCCCAGCAGGTGCTAATGGGTCTGCGAGGGGCAAGTCCAGGTGTAAAGGAAAGTACAAAGACACAATACATGGTTCTGTCGGCAGCATATTCACAAATAGACCAGCATGTCAGTGAAATGCTTAGTCAGTTGTGGCCAGCAAAGTCATACTCTGGCTAAGCACAGACAAAACCAAGCAAATAAAACGAAGGAATAAGAGAAATGGGGGAGGGAAGCCTTAGAAGGGCGATGGCAGTGTAAGAGTCCCGTGGTAGGATAGTTTAGGGCACAACTGAAGCCAGACCAGTTGGGGAGTAGTTTTGAGGATGGTCTCTGAACTTTCTGAAGGGCTGGAGAGCAAAGCTTTGAACTATTGTGGCAAATTTGTGGCATCAAGGGATGCAAGTGGCTGCCTATTCATTTTTAGGATCTACACTTGTTTGAGAGGACTGTTACTCAGTCTCTGAGTGACAGGACATCAGGACAGCTTTTTCATTGGAATAATTAAAAGTTCACTTTCTTTTTTTCCCTCCTCTGCAGCATCCTGTGGTACCTTGCAATAAAACTGCCAGCAGGAAATTAACAGCATCTCGTAGGTAGCTTTTGTCAAGGATGCTGCTGTGAAGCCCAGTCCTGGGCTAAAGCTGCCATTCTCTTTAAGGAGAAACATACTGATGCACTCCTAGACTTCATGCTGGTTATCTTCCACAAGACACAGGTACTCCTGCTAGCATGGAGCAGATAACCATTTGCCCTCATTGTGTCGGACCTATGTCTAGCATACAGGAATCTCAGGAGGTGATACCTTTGTCTCCATCATTTAGTCTCTTGCTGGGGGTTCCTGTTTATCCCCAAGGAGTCAGACTGCTGTACTGAGGGCTAGGGAACTGCTCACTGAGAGTTTGTGCTTCAGAACACTAGGAGGGTTGCGTCTTCAAAAATCAACCCTTCAGGCTCATGTCAGAGCTCTTTTAATGGACAGAAAATGGGGTGGTTTTAGGCCAGTATTTGACAAGTACATAAAGTATGCACCCACACCCCCCACACCAGATGGACATGGATACACACACAGTCATTTGCACCATGCTTTCGTGGTGCTGTATCCTGGGCTCAGAGCTTCTGCCTGTTCCCAGCCGTACGTTAGTATCCCACAGGGACTGTAAATTAGCTGATGCATTTTAATGTAGAATAATAGATTTCTGGTGAAGAGCTTGCTTTTCTGTGCCGCCTCTGTGGAGTTATTTGCATCCTTCCACCATGTCTGCATGTGTGCCAGTAGTTCTGGAGATTAAGGTTAATCTCTGATTGAAAGCAAAGCAAAGTGACATTAGCTTGTAAAATGGATTCTGAGAGAGATACATTTAATGATTTTCTTTTTTTTTTCCTTCAGTTGTCAAAGGTAAGCTGCTATTTGCAATGTTATTGGACCTGGATTTCTAGTTTTTTTCTTCCCTTTTAAAAGCTTTAGCATCCTAAACCATGAAGTTTTAGAGAGCTTTTGGATACAATTCATAGATGGTACATGGTTCCTGAGTGCACCATTCCTGATAATCAGTTGTTTCTTTGAAAAGTATTTTCTGAATAAAGAGGTTCAATTGATTCTCCGTGGCTGCTCCCTGAGCTGAACATCTATTTTTCTTGGGTGTGAAGAAGAAGAAAAGGTGTAATAGAGAAGCTGGGTACTTTGTGACATCTGTTTGTCCGGCGATAGTAAGTGGCTTGGAAATCTTCATGTCTTGGCAGGTCACACAAGTGTGTAGCTGTTCTCAGTGATTCATAAAGTTCTTAAATATGTCTTAACCTCTCAAAACGAGAACGGTAATATTTCTCCTGCTTTTTTAATTTCAATTAGTATGTGGGTGGATGTACAGCATCTGTGCCCTCTGCCGTTCTCTGTCCTTGGGGATGACTCCATCAGACCTCTAGGACAAACTCCAATTGTGCTGTAATATTTAATTACAGAACATCAAAACCGGCCTCTGTATCACACAAACTGTCTGTCCTTTGCATCTCTCTGGAGCCTGCCCTGTTCTCAGAGATGGTCATCCCTGCAGGGCAGCTGGACCTCTAGGTCATTGCTTCTGGTTTGCAGTGCTGTGAGAACAGGAGCTGGTGGGTGGAGAGGGATCACTTGCCAAGCTCAAGGCAATGTTCGATCTGTCAAATACTTATTGGAGAACTAGTACGTCATGTGTGCGGTATATTCTGGCAGTGCCCAGCTACTGGGAAAAGGCATTGACTTGAGCAGAGGTGGATCTGTACATGCTGGTTGTGAAAATGGGGAGGAGGGAAATATTTAAAGAAACATCAGGATGCGAGAGCAGCCCTGGAAAGGGAGCAGGCAAGGGGCATCAGAAGCAGCTGTGCAAAAAGGAGGTGCAGCTGAACGCTGAGGAAAGCCTGGGCTCCGTGTTACCCTTCTTTTGCAGGACATGGCAGCACCAGTGGGGTAGAGGTGTCCCAGGGGACCGTTCCCTTCTGTCTGCTGCATGTTAGCAAAGCACTGAAGTGAAATATTTGCAGGCTTTAGTGTACATGAANGGTTGTGAAAATGGGGAGGAGGGAAATATTTAAAGAAACATCAGGATACGAGAGCAGCCCTGGAAAGGGAGCAGGCAAGGGGCATCAGAAGCAGCTGTGCCAAAAGGAGGTGCAGCTGAACGCTGAGGAAAGCCTGAGCTCCGTGTTACCCTTCTTTTGCAGGACATGGCAGCACCAGTGGGGTAGAGGTGTCCCAGGGGACCGTTCCCTTCTGTCTGCTGCATGTTAGCAAAGCACTGAAGTGAAATATTTGCAGGCTTTAGTGTACATGAAAGGCCCTACCATGAAAGCACCAAAATGTCCTGGCAGCAGGATTATCACTGCGTAATTGGGAGCTCTTTCTCCTTGGAGGCTATTGGCAGTGCCTGGTCCCAAGAGGCAACTCAGCCATAAAGCTACTGGAGCAATTTGAGGAAAACTGTGTTTTTAGTTGCCTCGTGATACTGTCACCATGGTTCGGGTGAATGCTTTTTATAGCTGGAGTTGGCAGAGACTGTGCTGTGCTTTGTCGGTAGCACTGCCCAGTGCTGGTCTCCCTGGGATGGTCCTGTTTGTTGTCAACTGTAGCTCAGAGTGCAGCACACACTGTGATGATGGCATTATCCTCTTACACTCACTTTGCTCTCCCTATCTCATTTTTCCAGCTGTTTTTCAGAAGGCAGCTAAGTGTTTCTTCATGGCTTGCAACAATATGCAGAACATGAGGAAATGCCACCTTTAAGTTTTGCAGCCAGTCTGGCCTCTGTATTTTATAATTTCCTCTCTTTATTGTTGCCTGCTTCCAAATGCCTTAAAGTTATTGGGAACAGCCTTTAGTGCTTCTTTCTATAGCCTGTCCGTATAAAGATCTCCCATTAATTTTTGTGTCAATTCAGTGGGAGGAAGGAACATGGCCTTTCCTTAGCCATGTACTATAATTTGCCTTTTTATGTGCCTGCTGCAGTTCACCTCCTTGGCCAGCATGTGCTTTCTTTGGCTTTCTAGTTATTTAAACGAGCGTGGTACAGTATATAAATATATTTATGTATATATGTACACATATATTGATTAACATTCATTATAAATAAAACTGTGTTAACTTAAGCAGTATAAAAATAGCCACTTTCCTGGGAACATGCAAACACAGTATGCTCTCACCTAATCTATAAAATCCAAAACAAGCAAAACCTTTAGCTCTGGTTTTCTAGAAATATAAATTTTCATTGAAGACTTTCAGCTGATTTAACCATAAAGTAAGTTTTTCCAGTAAAGATATAAAATCTGTTTGATGCTAGCTATAATTAAGCTCAAACACAGTATATTTTGGGTTATTTACTTTCAAGTATTTTTCCCATGTGCACTAAATCTAGACACACTGCATTTTTTTCTTTTACAGTAAAATATTATTCCGCTCTAAACACTAAAAGCCAAATTACAGGCAATCTGGCATGCTTGCACTGCAGGGAAAAGGCTCTCTTCTACACCGTTCCTATGTGGGAGGCTATCCTAATATGGCTATTTGTGCTCCAGATCTTTTGTTTATTGCAAAGCATTATCAAGATTCCCATATTGTAGATTTTTAAGGCCAGAAGAGAGAGTACTGCAATCACTTAAGCCTCATCTCCTGCTCACTGAAATTCACTCTGAGGTCCCTGCATTCAGCACAGTGACGGGTAGCTGGACTAAAACGCCTCTCCTGTTACAGCCAAAGAGGTTCCAGCTTCAGAAGTTGAGTGAGTTCTTGACTTCCCAAGGGGAAAAAATTTCGGTTCCATCTGAACCAAATGTGACATTTTTCCTCTTTAAACTGAAAAATTGTTTTGCCCTGAAACATTCCCTTTTCCTCCAAAATGCTCTGACTACTAGTTAGAAAACCAAGAGAAAAAAAAGAGGCTACATTCAAAGGTGACATCATTATTTCTGTTCCTCACTTACCCATCAGCTCAGCAGAGAGCTCACATTGGGTTGGACTGTGGAAGAAACAGCGCTGAATCCTTCTGCTGAACAGATTTCAGCCATTTATTAGAAGAATGCCATAAGCATGTGACTACGCCAATCATGGCATATGCCAAATTTCAGTTTTCTTTTTTATTCCAATCCACATAGCTAAAAACCCACTCCTACCCATTTCAGAGGGCAGGGGACTGAAATGCAGCTGTCTACCTTCCCTACAGCCCCATCTCATCCAGCACTTTAAATTGGTCTTGCTATCTCTCAGAGTTTACAAAAGTATTTCACGCAAAGACAAACAGCATGGAAGACTCAAGGCACACTCTCTTCAGGACATTTTTCTTGTGATTGGGGAACCTTACCTTTTAAGGAAGTAGGAAATTTTAATGTAAATGGCATGGGGAAAGGAGGGACTGGAGCCTTGTTTCTTCATTCCCAGAACTGTTATTTGCACCTGCAAATCACTGGGTAATAGAAGGATGATCTAGATACTCCCTGCTCCAGCAGATCTATAGATACTGCTCTGGAGATGTTTTCCAGATTAAGATATTTGGTGTGTTTGTATTAAATCTGTAACTACACTTCTGACAATCAAAAGCGCATATCCCAAAATTTGCTTGTCACCCAGTCGTAAGATGGGGTGTGCAACTAAATAAGTTGGATGCCAGGGAAGGCCTACTCTCCTAAAGACACTCGATGAATTTGCTTGTGCAAGCCTTTCTCTCTGGCACATCTGAAAGCAGAACGCCTAACTCCTTATCCCTCAAGCAAAATGGTGAATGTTCCCAGCCATAGCCTACATTTTTTCCCTTTTCCCAGGGTGGCTCCCACATTTTTCCCAGAAGTCTTTTCTATGTCAGAAGTGATGAATCCTTGTTGAAGTAGCACAGTCTTCCAGCTTTTAAATTTTCAGAAAAAAATTATGAGGCGTTCTATTTCTTATGGTAAGTAGCATAAATGCACCAAAACAACAGTCTGTATACCCCTGTGTTAATTGTTTAGAGAGCTGTCATTGGAAGTCGGGGACTGGGAATTCACAAAAGGCTCATTTGCCTTCTGATCGTCCTTCATGGAGGCGGCTTGATCTGAGATGGAAGAGAAGGAGAGCTGGTCATGTTCCATTATATGCACTTGGTCCTCTTCCTTGTCCTTCTTCACATAAAACAACTTCCTAAACTTTTTGAGCTCGTGGAGTTCACAGAAAGTCTCGAGAACAACCAACATTGCGATAAGGCCCAGCAACAGATAACCTGAGTACAAAAAAAAGTTTTAATTATTAGCAAATTAAGTGGGCCTGAAACAGTTTTAACTGTAATTTTTCCCACCCCAGTCACCTCTGTCAGTATTTGATCTTCAATCATATGCATCTAGAATTTGAGGGAAGGTGTTAAAATGAGCATTTTTTAATCACAATGTTTCATTAGATCCCTGTTACTACTACAATTTAATGAGTACCACTGACTGTTTGAGTATTTTATCATTTCAATAAGTAAATCAAACAGAAGCTAAGTGTATAATTATTAGTACAACATGCTCATCCAAAGGCTGAATATTAAATTGCTGAAAGATCAACATGGATTACTTACTATAATCTACCTGTGGTCACTCTTCCGCTACCTGAAGGCATAAATATTTTACCTGTAGTTACAAATCATTCACTGGCAACACTCTCCTTTTCCTTCCAGGAGCACCGTGAAATCAATATTGCAATACCAGGTACTGACCTAAATCAGCACTACAGCTAAAATGTATGGATTGTTTCTAAGCTTTATCTCATGACATCAAATGGGAGCTATGCATCAACACAAAGAGGAAGTGACAAAGCTATGCCAATTAAAAGGCATCCATAAATCTGCACCAAGAATCTTGTAATTATCTCCGAAACTCAGTCCAGATGATCACCACTTGATTTAGAACAGGACTTGTATTCTGCTTAAAATTCTTGAAAAGCCAATAGCACTCATGACACATTTTCTGATGTAGAACTCCCAAACTTTTTTTTTATAGAAAATTCAGGTTCAGCAAGGGAAAACATTTTATACATTTTGTTCATTGACTTGTTCACACAAAAGGAAAAAGAATAATTTAAGATTTATGACCTTAAAAACTGTTGAAATTAATTATTTTAAGATCATAACTTTGCCTAAAAGCTACTTGGTCCTTTTGGTATTTCTTGCAATTTATTTCCAAAGTGTTCTAAAGTTTGACAATGGATAATTTAAGCCATGTTATCTGCTGCTTTTGAGTTTTCAGACTGGCTAGAATTTTTACAAGACCTTTACTATGTGTGACTTTTTCCATTCACTTCACCATTTAGCACCCTGATGCTTTGCAGACCAGAGTAATAATTAAAAGCTACTGCTGGTAAGATAAACATGATGGATAGAGGGGGGAATCTTCTGCAAGGAAAACAGGCCTGGCACAAGAATAAAGTGTTCTGTTGGCTAGTTCAAGGCCCTGCTTCAAGGTATGAAAATTCAAGGCCCAATCTTTCTTTAGGTAAAACACAAAACCAAGTTAATGGACACTCTACCTATGGACACTGGACCATGCACAGGAGCACAGACAAACACGTACCAGCCTACGAAGTGGACCTGACAGGAAAGGTTCGGTTTGGCCATTCACATCTTTTAACCAGTGCGTCTGATGAGCCAGGACCGTGCAGACTGAAGCCATATCAGAAAACAGGATGCTTCAAAATACTCCACTGGAGAATACTGCCCTCAGCATGCATTCAGTCAGAATGCCAACACAAGGATAATTTTCTTAGCTCTACTTTGGTCAAATCACTGATCACTGTGCCTCTCCCTTCTGTGTCAAGCATAATTCAACAATTTAAATTTAACATTCATGGTCTTGCTTTGCTACCATCTCAGTCTACTTTCCTCTCTTTGACAGCTGGTATGTCCCAGTGCTACCTTCTATTACAACTGGAGTCAGAAACTTTCCTATTATGCCTCATTTCCCATTGCTCCTTGATTCACCTCTGTTCACCTGTCATCTTACCTGGCTCTGTGATGCACTGAAATCTTAGCCCAAAATGCTCATAATAATTTTCATAAGAGTAATGTTAGCACTTTTTTCTACTATTAGTAAGAGAGTACGTAGCTATGGTTTAGCACAATGGAATTCTGGTTTTAACTTTTTCTATCTTAACTAAGAAAACTGAACTTATTTAAAGGTTTCCTCTTTGCACAACTACCTACAACACCCACTTTGCTAGCTGACAAAGCAATCAGCATCCACAGAATGAAGAGGGAAAATCTGATTATTATTATTTTTTTATAAAATGCCTTTTATCTATCTGGTTAGTTTGACACTTACATGTAATTCCGATTTTATACAGCTCTCGGAATTTTTGATTGTAGCCTTCTCCTGGCACGTAGTCTCCGAGGCCAATGGTGCTCAGGGAAATGAAACAGAAGTAAAAAGATTCCAAAAAATTCCAGTCATCTTCCAGAACAGAAAATATTGCTGCTGGGATTAAGAAGAAGCATGATACAGTGATGAACCCAAGGACCATAGCGTGGATGATTGCAACAATCTGCTTGGAGAAGCCCCAGCGAATGTGGAAATAAAGTACAGGCCGCCTGGTGACATACACAATGATGCGCTGTACCACTGCTGTCAGGAAAAGCAGTGTAAATGGGATCCCGATGACTGAGTAGATGATGCAGAAGGCCTTTCCTCCATCAGATAAAGGCACTGTGTGTCCATAACCTGCAACAAAGCAAAGGAGGCATGGGTTGAGCTAAAGCTGGGAGCTCATGTACTAGTTTGATATTGGCTGTATTGTGGGAGATAAAGAAGCACTATCTCTAATTCTGAATTCTGCTGTTCTTGACAAATGCTGTTCAAAGATCTATTTTAGGCAGGCAAACAACGCTAAGCACTAGCAATAAGTAAAAAAAAATAATATAGTTTTATATTTCAAAATTGGGAATTATATAAATGCTTACTTTGGAGAAGGAAATAATGCCTAGTAAGGAGTGGGAACCTATGCCAGAAAAACTGTTTTATTCTGGGTTTTCCCACTGACTTTGTTTAGTTTTACAAAGTGATGCGACTACTTTTACCCATCTCGTCAAGTGAAATAATCCATACTTCAAAAAAACGTTGCTACATCTAGTTTGTAGTAAAACACTCTAAGACCTTTTGTGAAAATCATTTAAATTACATACAAGTATTATAATCAGCATTCCACATGATATACTTCCATGCTTCCACAAGGTGTTTAGATGATAATCCATCAAAGATATCTAACAGCAGAACAAACATTTTCACAGCAAAACTCCTGGGATATAAGCACTGCAGCTGGATTTTTGCCAAGGCTTTTATGTACCAGAAGTATCAATAGTATCTGTTTAGAGTGCAGGAATGGACCCACTGTTGTACAGGCCGATCGTGGCCAGCAATCTGAATTCCACAACTGCGTGCAATTACACTTGTGCCCAGCGCAAGCAGCTATGCTGCCAAAGCACACCCTGCCAGACAGCCTGCTTCTAAATGTAAATCATAGGCACAGAAAAGAACAGTAAATCCAGCATAAACCAGGAATGCTTTCTTCTGTTTGCCAATTAAAAAAAAAAAAAAAAAAAAAAAAAAGTATTTTGCTTTCATTGCAGCAAGGAAGAGGAAATCTCTTCAAATCTAGTTTGGGCAGTCTTTGCACTGGTATCAAACCAAGCAAGTACAGACAGGTGCTAGTAATTCTCCAACCCCAAATCTGCTGGCTCATTCAGGCTACGTTAGTGCTGTACAACGAGGCATTTTCCAGAGCTACTGCAATTAGATATCTGGAGGAGCCCAGGCAGAGCTCAGTGTGTAGGGGTCTACACTGCTGCTGCTCTCTGAACTGCTCACTCCGTAGCACCGGACCAGGCAGACATTCCCCAACTCCCTGTGAAACCTGCTGTTCTACAAGCCCCCTCAGGTTCTATATGAACACGAGAGATTTCCTCTCTACATTAATGAATTTAATAGTAGAAGCACTGCTCTTTTACGTTTTCCAGTGGAGTAAGAAAAGGAAATGTTCTTTTTATTTAAGATTCCTAGAGACACTTCCAGACAAGATGGTAAAACCTCTTATTATTACAATCTTATCATTACAAAGTCCTATCGAAGAAATGTACGAGTTGTACTTTCACCATGTTAGCTAACCCGACAGGAAACTTCAGCTGTATTTGAATTTTAATGACTTATGAATAATTTACCCAAGCTCAGTCTTTTGAACCCCAGAAAATCGTATTAATTAATGGCTTTTTTTCATGGTCACCTTCTGTTTATCCGTTTTGAGATAAAAGAACTGGAACTGCACAGAGCACGCCAGATGCAGCTGATTCAGATTTATGAAGCTGCAGAGGAGGTTTCTCACCTTGTGTTCTACTCCATCCCTAATAACACTGAACATTGGACTGGTATTTCTGACTACCACCAAGCTGACACTTTCTCGGTCCTGTCTAGCAGAACCCCAGGATCTTGGCCCTCAGAGGTATCTGGGGTCCACCAGTGCAGATCACATCACTTTATATATGTGAAACTATGACTGGGTATGTACCACTTAACACTTTATCTGCACTCATTTTTAAATGTCATTTTATTGACTAGCTGCCCTGTAGATCTTCCATCATCCTTACTGCCTGAAATAATTTTGTATCTTTAGTAAACTTTGTTACCTCCCTCTTTCACGTCATTTATGAACGTGTTGAACTGCAAAAGCTCCACCACAGTCCCCCAAGGAACAACCCTTGTGACATTCCCCTACTTCAAGAACTAACCATTTTCTCCTACTCTGTTTTCTATCTTTCCCTATCTCACATCCATATGAGGACCAACCCCAGTTGCTTAATGCTGAAAGCATTTTGTGACAGAAAACCAACCTCAGGTTTGGAAGAGAAGAAAGATGTGTGTTCTGAGTAGATTATAGGGCATCTGAAACTGACCCACATGACTCAAACACAAAAAAAAAGGCAACTGCAATGCTCTGTCACATCAAGGTGTCTTCAGTAAAGCAGAATTAGAGGTGTATTATCTGAGTAAGATGCAGATCAGACCTCCTTTGGACCTATCTACCTCATTCTGTACATCCATGCTTAAAGAATGAATTCACACTGGAAGAACAGAGGTGGTTACTGTAACCACCAGGGGAATAGAATAGAGACTATTTTATGAGAGGAAGATAAAAGTGGTTGGCTTCCTTGGCACAGCTGAATGGAGACTGAAAAGCGATACAGTATCTCCCTGTTAATGCATCAGCATACAAGTACTACCAAGGGAAAATAAATGCTCTAGATGAAGAATAATATTGCCATACAAACAAATAGCTTTAATGTAGCATGAATAAATTTAGTCTAGGAATTAGAAAAAGGTTCCTAAGCTTCAGAGAAGAGTTTTGGCGCAGCCATCCACTTTCAGTACTGGAGAAAGAACCCAGCTGTGTTTAAAATGGAGCCTGGTGAAGGTTGGTTACTTTAGGGATGGTGCAAGATCATGAGGCTAAAAACAATAAGCAGAAATTGAGCTTGCAGCTCTAGAAAGCCCCTTGCAAGCTCCAGCTTCCTAAATTTAACATATATTTGCACTGTACAAGTAATCCAAGATGTCACTGATTTGGACCCAAACACCTGTATCATGCCTACAAAAAATAAGAAATCTGACACATTTGTCAGTTTACACATAAAGCATGGAGATGATTTTAATTTCAGCCTCTGCACTGACCCAGGCAGCAATCAGCTCATTTTTTGGTGAGAAGGGCTTCTGTTACCTCTCCAATACTTCTCTCATAACCCCTTCTGAAAGGCAGACATTATCCTTAGAGATGTACACACCCAGATTCCAAGGAAAGCGTAGAATGAGAAAGACTTTAGGACAGGAACATTTCTAAAGTTATATTAAACTGGACGTTCAGACTTGCTTGCCTGGTTAACCCTTACAGAAATTTTCCCAATTTGCAGAATTAGTTGAAGTGCCTGAAGCAGATGCTACCTTCTAAGGTCTACTCTGCTGTTCTAGTGAGGTTGTCACTTCAATTAAGGGATAGATGAGCGAACTGTGTATCTGCTCCTCAGCTGCTAGCAATTATAGAAACTGTAATACTACAGAGCGTTGACAGTTTCAGACTGAGGAGAGAATACATGCTCCACTCAACCAGCAGCAGTAAGATGATGACATCTGCCAAAAGCAATGGATGAGTGATCAATGTTTGCTTGCTACTCAGGATAGAGAGTCACTGCTTAGGAACAGTCATATTGAAAAGCTTCAAGCAAGTATTTTTTCCCAGTATGAAATTGCTTGTGTGACTTTTCCTAACAATGCCTATAATCTTAGTCATCACTGACAAAAGTCATCAAAAAAACAAACACAGCCATACATTAAAAGAGAGGAAATTATAGATCTGAGGCAGGAGATACTCCATGCCTGCTTTCAGACACTTGCACTCTACTGCCTCCCACCTCTGCACCTGCTTTGTAGCTTCTTTGTACTGTAACCTCTTCAGGGAAATGCCCTTTTATAATCCCTCCATAAAGTGCCTGGCACACTCTAGTTCTACATAAATAATAGATCATAAGATGTATGCCAATTTGCCCTTTCCAGTGGAAACTACCACATTCAGAAGCAATCCGTGCAATCCTAAGACCTTCATTTTGTCATGAGAAAAGGATGCTCACAAGAAAGGGACTACTTATGAGGATATTTCTTTATTCTATCAAGGAGACTTGTTACGGGCGACTAGAATTAAATTGCCCATGTAGCATATCTGATAACTGTATTACTGATTACGAAGACAGACAAGATTTACTGAATGGTGTATTTGCATCTATAATGCAAATATCAGATAACAATCACCTGTTTCAGAGCATTGACCTTTGAAAAACCACACGCTCAGATAACCTGCATAAACTCAAAAACAAAAGTGACACTGGAGCTAAAAAGCTATTACTCACATATAATCCCTTCTATTGCCTATTCATAGCTTAGAGGTTCTAGCCCTTCAAAAAAAGTTCATAGAAAAAAACACACGCAAGACCAGCAGGATTTGCCAAATTAAGTAAGATGAACACTCCAGTTGGCTTTTAGTTCTGTTGACGTATGGAGATTTTTTTCCTTAAAGGTAATTTACTCTCTTATGACATGGGAGGACTTCTACTGTCATAAGTTTACATAAATACACAAAGTGTCTTTCTCTGTTCTGATGTAATTGTGAATGTCATCATAGTCTACAAAAATGTTTATTTTTGAAAATAATTTAAAATGCTTAAGCCTTTCTACATTGATCTTGGTGCTGTGAGTTATACAGGTCAATTATGCATTCAATCTAATATTTACTGTTCCATTTGCTGTCTTTCAAGTTAGTCTTTTGCTCTTATATCTTTCTAAAAAGGCTTGGTCATGACTTTTCTACGCTTTTCAGTGGTTCATATTTCTCTTGTGCAAGCTATTATTAGTTATTACTTCTCTTCTGTCTTACCTGCATCTAATTGTTTCTCTGAGATCACTTTGTAGAGAAATACGCAGAATTGATCATTGTATTCCAGGTGAGATACATTTTCTCACTCCATTTTTATATCCATCACACTTTGTTTTCCAGAGTTTCTAGGTAGCTTTGAACAATGTCCAACTCATAACAGCCTATGTCAAACCCACCGTTGTGTATAAGCATTTCACACTACTCTTCCATACTGTGTTAGCTTGGCATTTGTTGGCAGTGGGCGTTTCCTCCTTTTGTCCTTCTCAGATACTGCTTTGACCAATCTAAGCAGTTCTGTACCATCACTGCTTTGTCTCTTCATAGTTTAGTCCCTCCTGTAGCTCATTTATGGGTCTTCTCTCTGTTAAGAAACAGTGGCCTTTTCTTATAGGTCTTTTGGGACCTTGAATTGAGCATTTAGCGCCAAAGCACAGAGGTGCTGCAATCCTGTGTTGTGATAACCCAGATTGGTTTCACACAGAAATCGCGAGAGGCTGCCCTGAAGGGCAGATATTTTAATGTTGTAAATGGGCCTGACATCAGGTGAGACAAGCAACGGGCAAAGAGAGGTGCCACAGCCCTCAGAAAGTTTACTGCAGACAGCCTCTCTCAGGCTGTGGTGATGAAGCCTGGAAGGGGTATATGCAGGCTGCAGCACTGGCTCCTTCTCTTGCCCGTTACACTCCCAGGGCATCAGCTGATTGTTCTCATGGGCTGGTCCCATGAATGGAGACCACTGTCCACAGCATTAAAGCTCACTTCTCTCCATGTCTTAAACAGTCAATGGTTTTGCTTTCTTCTGCCAGGTGCTTGTCTCACTCTTTCCTACCACAGGTTTTGTCAAGCCACTGCTCGCTCAGTTCCCTCTTGCCCCAGGTGACCTCTTGCAACATCACCAGCCCTACATGGCACCAAGCTTTTCAGGGTGGGGAGGGGGTTATCTTTGGCACATCCAGTGTCCTCCCCGACCCACCCATTCAGACGGCAGTCGCAACACCCAACCCCAATGTGGTAGCACAACACAACAAGCGTGCTTATTCCTCTGCTGGTTTGAGTCAATGTCCCTGAAGAGAAGTCAGCCCTTTAAGTCTCCTCATAATCTCAAAATGCCCCAATAGATGAAGTGAATCATGTGCCATGTATTAAGGTTATGCAAAAATCTTTCATTCATCCCAAGCATAACATGACTCACTGGACTATGATGATGATGAAGGTCAATGATTAATATTTACATAATTTCTACAGTGTTATTTTTATAAACCTTTGACATTTTCCACAGTGAAACAGACCATTCTTCATAACTGGTCTATTATCTTCTAAGATAAAAGGAAAATGTCAGCTTATGGTGGATCCATGGGGCAAGAGAGATTATAAGTAAATCTCAAGTATTTTTTCTATTGCAAGGAAGAGCATAGCAGTAACCAAAGTGATCAGAAACTTGCCCTGTAAAGTTCAAACCAACAAAATCATGATTGAAGTAGCTAACTAGGAAGTTTACGTAAAGTACAGCAACTGATGGGGCCGTAAATTTGCAAGTGAAGGTTACCTACCGTACAGAATGAAAGAAATTAGAGTAAGACATGCTGTGTTATGCAGCATATCTACACATGCCAAAGCATCTGCTCAGAATCAAGATCTTTCAGAAAAGGCATTTTGCTTTTTCTACTCCAACAAGGTGTTAACCAGGGAAGACCAGGTTTAAAGATTGCTGAAAGGCAGGTAGTTAAGCAACCTTTTAGCACAGGGTTGCACACAAGCCTTTCTTCCCTGCAATATAGACAGAAAAAAAAGAATGTAAATGACTGTAAATAGGCATGAAAACTGGTCCATAGCTAAAAATGTGCAAAATAGTAACACTGTGCTGCTAGAGAAGATTTTTCAGAACTCTTACTTAGAGGTTTAAGACACAGCAATACCATTAAAACAGTTATATGTTAAAAAGGGGTAACAATTAAAAGTTCACCAACACGGTTAAATAAACCTGAGAACTTTGATTTCCAGCCAGGCTGAGATAATCCACCATCTATGGCAGAAAGGAGGAGGAAAAATTCCACTTTTAAGCAGAGGAAATCCAGTTGAATGTTACGCTTTGCTACCTCCCCAGTTGAGCTAATGGAACTGGTTTTGTGTGAATTGGAGGAGGAAGAGGTGCTGTAAACTGAATTGATGACATTATCTGGGTTAAAAAAAAGAAAAGATGAGGAAAAGTGAGGAGGAGATTTTTTTTGAAACCTAGTTCATTTCACTAATCAAAGCTTACAGCCCAGTTCTCTGAGAGTTGCATGAGCATAATTGGGGAGGTGATGAAGGGTGTGGTAGAAACCTCTTAAACCCGTTTTGCTACTGAAGAAAACATTCATTAGGTTCATCCTCATACAGCATCAGCAAGGGTGATTTAAACGTCCAGCTGAGGTGATTTAGTATGATACTATTCTAGCTCCCCAGAGTAATATATCCCTCAAACCTCACTAGAAGTGTCAAAATCATATTTAACCAATTAAATTTACCATGAGGATTAGATCTTTTCTGTAACAATTTCTCACCTGATCACTTCTCAGAATAGAATTGTTTTGGTTTACCTACTTCTAGTGTCAAGGGACTCCCCCCCCAACAAAAACCAAACCAAAAACACACACACACACAAAAAAAAAGAGATCCCAACACATTGATTTGCATGTGTCTGCTAATAGCACATGGTTTCAATTCCTTCAGAGACTGTCCTTTGCTGCCACTAGTTATCAAAGACTGCTAATTCCTCAGAATCAGTGTCCTGCTAGCTAGGTTTGGAGTTGCCTTGGAAAGGACCAGGTTCATATAATCAGTTCACAAATGTCACCTGCTGCACCAAGAAAGGCTGAAATGGCTTTCTACATAGTAAGTTTAGTAATAAGGTTGTATGACTAATTTGGCTGGCTGTCAGCAACATCTGAGCCCGAGAAACAAGCCAGTGGCACGGATACATTGGCTTCTATGTTCAAAGCCAATTTCAAAACAAATTTCTACCAAAACAGCTGTACATCTGAACATTTATATCTTGCAAAGCATATAAAGTCTGCCACGTCCGTTCCTGCATGGGAAGCAATATTTCACCTGCCCAAAGAAACCAAGCTGGAAACTGCACCAACAGACACTGGGAAAAGGGGACACTGACAAACAAAACCATGGCAAGTGTTTGGATGAGGACAAGGGATACTTCCACACTATCTATGTGAATACATTGAGATAAGACCATAAAGCAAGCAGTTGATGTTTGGTATTGTTTAAACCGCCCAAGGATTTGTACCAGTGCTGGCTAAACACTGATGTTCTGTTCCTATTCTGACTAATGTGATCTGGGTCAGCCTAAATAACCAGTGTGACAGTGGTTATAGCTACGTATTGACATTCAATACACCCACATTCAGAAGGCACAGCGACTGTTAATCAAAAATAAATAAACCAAACATCTCGTGCTGGGAGCAGGAGGAGAAGTGATTCCAGTTTCCTAGTGAGTATATCCATAGCCCTCTGAGAAGATATCCCCTTGCCTGCAATAAACCCAATCCCAACTCCATGCCTTCTCGGTTGCAAAAAAATCACAGCAAAAGTCCTTACTGATCTGGACCTATGCACAGGGTGGCACTTCTGGTGGAAAAATCACTGCTATAGAAATAAAATAATTAATTACCATATTAAAATATATTAAAAACTCAGTATTTAACAAATAATTTGGGTACATAATGCTATTTTTAAATAAATGTAATAAGCCCTTAGAACTTAACACATAAATATTTAAAACTAAACTAAAACTGATATGAAAGTATTTCATATATCCCACATATCCCCATATATCCCACAAATATCACTACTGCTTATATTCTTTTCGGTTATTGTGCTACCAAAACAGGATTAAAAAAACACCAATTATTTCCTCGCCCTCAAAACATACCACTTCAATATTAAACATAAGGCAACCTGTGAACACAAATGGAAAGATGGAAAAAATGAGATGATGCTGGGCAGTGTGCGACACAACAGCACCCGTATGCCACTTGCATCATCACTAGTTAAGCTCCCCTTTCAGGTATTCATATACATTGATGAGCTCCCCACCAACCCTTCTCTTCTCCAGGCTCAACAATCCCAGTATCTCCCACCCTTCATAGGAGAGACTTCCCAGCCCCTTCATCACCTTAGTGGCCCTTTGCTGGACTCTCTCCAGTAGCTCCGTATCTTTTTTTTTTTGTACTGGGGAGCTTAGAACTGGACCCAGTACTCCACGTGTGGCCTCACCAGTACTGAGTTGAAGGGAAGGATCACCTCTTTCAACCTGCTGGCAGCATTCCTAATGCAGCCCAAGATACCATTAGCTCTTGTTGCCGCCGGGTCACATTGCTGGCTCTCCATTAATTATGCAAGGAAAACTGAAAGTGCATTAGGTCTTTCAGAAGAGTTTAACAATCGGGACCAGAATAAAACCATAGACTGTGTACCTATTTATTTTCTTAACTATAGAGAGATTGCAATACCAGTTGTTTATAACAAGAACTCCTGTATCGTTTGTGCTATTGCAATTTTCTACAGCAATACATGCTGTCCCCTTCTGCCGCTCAGTAGTTCTGGGAACTCCCAAGCTCCAAAAAACATTTTTTTAATTCCAAAATCATGGCACAGAAATCCTTACATTATTCATGTCTACCATTAACCCATTTCTAAGATCTCCAAGGAATATTCTTCTTCTTTCCAGCTAGGAGGTGTGTTAAGATGGTTGTTACCTTTGCTCCATCCTAGCTGCTGATGCTGGAGAATTGTCTGTTCATGGAGAAACTTCTGTACCCTGAGTACTATATTAAGATTGCTGTGCACCTTTATATATGAATGTGAGATATAGAATGTGAGGATATTGACGTTGTGGCTGGGCATGTCTTTACAATTCCTTTTTTATGTACCAATTATGCAGCAGAAGGAACTGTTGTCACTTTAAATATTCAGGACAAATGACACTAAAGCAGAAATAACCTATTTCTTCAAATTCTGACACACTTTCATATGAATTATTATCAGTATTTTCCTCTTATGTAGAGATGAAAATATAGACATGTCTTTTCAAACTAGGAAAAAAACACCCCACATTCTCAAAGACTGGTGAAGAATAGCTTTGCTTTGTTCCACTTGTGAGTTACCTGCTCTCGTGATACACAAAGACTAATATAAAACTGCATGTTAAAAACATTTTTCAATCAAATTGGAATGACAAAACATAAAGCAGTACAAGTACCCTGTTGTTATTTCAATCAGCAAGAGAAAAAAAATGCAGTCAGTGCAAGGGGACCCCTTGAAATTATATGATTATAGAAGGTAATTTTCCATTTAAAAAATGTCATTATTTTTAATAATCTTCATATCCCACAGAGGCAGTAGGAGACATTACAAGATGTCATGAAGAAAATGGTTTTGCGTTGTTGGACTTCTCAGCAAAACTAGTTATTTAAAACATGAAAACAGTTTGGTTGGAACAGGAACTGAGATTTTATTCTAAAAACCTCATCTGAATATAACGAAAAAAAGCAACATTTGATCATACTACTTAAAGGATGAAGTATCGGCCAATTCCCGCCCAGAACCAATTATTTTGACTATTGGAATATAAAGTATAGCAACAGAAAAAATACATGAAAATTTAAGAAAAAAAAAATTCGTTAGTATTATAGCACAGTAAATGTGGATCCACAGAGTGGAATACTTGGCAGCATGGACCTAAATTCATCATTATACTTAAGAAAGCCAAGGTTTACTTCAGATTTGCTCTGCTCTGTTCTGCTCTCCAAGACTAGAAGCCCAGTCCTAGTTGAGGTGTGCTTTGCTGCTCTCCAAGATTGCATATTTCAGTCCAAAAAGAAGTCAATCAAAGGAAGCCCAGTCAGCACACTCCAAATATGCTCCACAAGTGTGAACCAGAAGTGGGAGTGATATGGAGATATGTTTCAGCAGTGCACTCTTGATCTGACCCCAAAAACACTACTGCTGGGCCAAGAAATCTGGCAGATTCCAGCTGCCTTCAGAGTCTGAAATGGTAGTTAACAGTACTTCCCTAGCATCAGTTCCTGCACTCGTGTTCAGCAGGACCCCGCCAGAGTACCTTAAAAGTACAGCTACCCAGTATGTGAAGTGTTTCCACTTCTCTACAGGCTCCAGATTTTTTTTAGGAAAGACTTTTGTTTATAGCTTCAGTGACTGCTGTTTTTGCCAGTATCTACCCACAGTTACTTGTTAATGAAGTAAGTGAAAAACATTACAACCATATAGCAGTGATGCTAATGATGAAGTCATCCCCATACCAGCAGTTAAGATCTCAAGAGGTGAGAAGGAAGTGCTCAGTACAGATACTACATAGGAGAAGGATGTGCTGCACTAAAGCAGCACAACAGTACATGGAATCCCACTGCATCCACAGGAATCAAATGCGGATAAAGAAGAACAGAAATTAGCATGTCCCTCCCATACCCGAGATAGAGTTGCACCACCAGTATAATTATCTCCTCTCAACAAAAGTATCGGAGAGAAGTACAACTGAAAAGATAATCACTTTTAGTGCAAAACGATAGCATTCCTTCATGCCACGGCCTGACACCGGATCTTGCTAATCCTGCCCGGATACATTATATATGAGTAAACCAGACATTATCAACGCAAGGGAACTGTTAGGCCCTTCCAGCGCAGCCTATACAAAAGCACGCATTGCTCGCCAACAAAAAGGGACCTAACCTGTGCAAGACAAGGGTGGCAAGACTTCAGGTGAAGCACATACTCCATTCCAGGGCTAGTAAACATGCCCTTAGAAAGGACATGCTCTCTGCAGGACGAGCTTGGGTTCTCCAGGCACTCAGCTGGCAAGGCTTTTCCACTGACCCTGCGAGAGAAGACTTTTCAAACCTTAGCTTTAAGCTACACAGCTCCTATCAAACTGTCCATTGAGAAACTCCTTTTCGTTGTGACACACTAAACCTTCAGCCCAACATGAGGTTCATGTGGGCAGGACCTGTGCTCCCACGGAGCCCTGACAACTTCAGTCATGTTTTTTGAAGCGTCGTGACGTTAAAGACGTCATGCTCTGCATGTGTGTGGCTTCACACTGTACTCAAGGCAGGAGCAAAGACTGAATATGAGAGTGCGTTCAGCAGACAGAGGTCTGCTAAATCTGTGGCAAAGCATTCAAGATTTACTTCTGTCACAGACGATAGTCAAGAGATATGCATGCATTTCTGGGTTTGCTGTTTGGTTTTTTATTGTTGGTTTTTTTACAGTTAACAGTAATTTTTTTAAAGCCTGAAGTCTTTATATTAGAAGTTGGTTCTTTTTAGAGTTATCCTGGAATTAAGTGTTAAACTGCAATCAAACCAGGGTCCATCTGGTGTTGTTTTTTTTTTTTCCTCCTTCCACAAACCTCTCAGTAACAGCACATCTCTAGAAATACCTATCCAAACCACATATTTAGATCTGCCTCTAGCAGAGATTTAGCATAAGTAAAGAAACGCATATCTTGTTTCAACATTTTTCCTGCTATCTCAGATTCATTTTTCAATGAAAAAAATGAAAATTACAGAAGTCTGCTGAATAAAATCCAACCAACAGGTCAAAAGCAAGGTGAGACTTCCTGAGGGCTCTTCTGAGAATTCAGCCAGGAAAATTCCAATTATTCTTTTATTGGTTTACCTGCCCGCTAGGCAACAGATGGTCAAAAATCTGTATCAAAGAAGGGGCCCCACCACCAGACTACTTTATTATTAATGTTTCCTGATAAAAAAATTCTGCAAGTCTCAAAAACTTAAATTTGATAAAAGAGAAATATGAATGAGCTTTATTAGGAAAGCTTTACTTACAGTGCTCCCAAGTGCTAGAAAACAAGACAAGGTTTTGTGGTGGTTTTTGTTATGGGTTTTTGCACCATTACATTTAGTAACATTCCCACAATAACAGATTTTGAAAGCCACTGATCACCAAGACCAACATGCAATCAATGAAACAGGTTCATTAAAAACCTTCCTAAGAAATTCAAAACCAACTTCAAGATATTGAAAGTGTATAAGCCCTTCTGCAGTTTTTCCTGGGATTCACATCTTTAAATATTCAATGTAGGAAAAAAAAAAAAAATCTTAATGTGGAAAATATTTTGGCAGAGAGACCAGGAAAGAGAAAAATAACATTATTAACTAAATTTGGCCAGTAGTTTCTGCATGGTAGTGATCGTCTCATTTATCTTGTTAATTTGGTAAACCATGATGAGACTTTCACCTTGACCACAGCATAAAGGTAATATGTCTTATAAAACAATAACTTTCAGATTGTGTCTTTAGATATGGTAGTCTACATCTATGGAAAAATTCATTTAGCAGGCAAGATGCATTTAGCATCTAATTGGCATTGAAGCCAACGTGTGAACGAAACACGTGTTCTGAAGAGAATGAATGGAGCTTTTTCCTTCCAGAAAAGGTCTGGAACCAAGGTTTCTTTTCACGCTGCAATTTTCTGTCTCCCCACCTTCCCTAATATTCCTGTACCAGGTTTTAAAGTTCTATCAATTACTTCCACCACCTGAAAGACCTTGCTTACACATGGTGTACCACAAGGATGTGCCAGCTGCTGCTGAGTCCAGCACCTGTACCTCTACTTGTAGTCTGGTGCGGCTTACCATGAAAAGGTTTCTAAAAATTGATAATTTGCACCTGTTACCATCCCAAATGCACCTTGGGATGTGTCAAAAGCTTTGAATGTGTTGCAGTGGCACTTACCGCAGTGCTTTAATCACATACCCAATTCGGGAAGAATACCTATCTAGTCTTGCTAAGTTATCATTTCTTGCACTGACATGAGACACAGTTGTTCTTCCTACCATCTGGGAATAAAAAGAAACAACCAGCTGCAAATTAGTATGCTTTCCACCTCCAGTTCTGAAACAAAAATTGCTTTATTTCACCATCAGAAAGAACAGAGCATGAAAACAGTGAATAAACTGGTATTGTGGGCAGTAAGGAATTATCACACAACATTAAAAATTAGGCTATTTCATGCTGTGGAGTTAAAATCAAATCTGTAAGCAGCATCTTCGCATTAAAATGCAACCTCACGTGGAAGAAAATATTATCTACTAGATACAGGGGAATAGGAATTTATACTTCTAATCTTGTTATTGATTTAACATCTGGAACTAGCATCAGTTCCCTTGTTTGGCAGAGGAAGACACATAGTCCTTACCTATCTTCATAAGATACTTCAAAATTTCATACGTAAATCAATCAGACAACATAATGCATTTGCATACAAAGCCTATTTCTGTCTTCTGTTTTAATGGCTATTTCTCAGAAACATAAAGAATTCCATAGCACAATCAAAACAGAAGCAAATCAATTTAACACAAATAGCAAAAATAACTAAAGCAACTAACAAAACTACACAGAACTGAAGTGCATTGAGTCTGCACTCTTAAATGCAGCATATTCCATCTGGAATATTCATTTCTAACTTAAAAATAGTAATTAAGAGAAACTACGAGAGAATATTAACACAAGGGGCAAAGTGAGACACTTTTTTCCGATGAGATAGCTTATTCTAAACTCCAAATCAGAGTTCTAAATACGACGCCTGATGGTACTCTGCCATCTGAATAAACTCACAGTTTCATTCTCAAAATAGAACATTAACTTGCAAGGGCCAACAGGGAAATACTTCAACTGTTGTTACTGAACCATAAGCAGATTTTATAGATACACTAGTCCGATGGAATCATTCACATGTTTAGGACATCCCACATAGCAAACGCTAATAGTGGGAACCATAAATTTGATTAGTTACACTGGCATCAGGATACCTAGGATAATCACAACTGTATGCTTAACCAATAAAGGGAAAGGAAAAGAACAGCATTGTAGTTGCACATACTATTTCTGTTCGTAAGAAGATGCAATGTAGATAGTTTTGCTTATCTAGAAGTTATTTAGAAATAATGATGTAGCACTTAGAAAGGCAAACTACAGAAACAAGACATTTAGCCAGCAATGTAAAGATACAGACAGAGCAACTTAAATGATGTGTGGTTTTCAAACACTGTATTTATTTAGATGAATGGCAATGTATTTTAAAATGGTGAACCTCTCCTCAGTTTGTTAGAGAAATGTCTCTTGGTGGGATATTTGAAGTTTCCGTAAATTCTTACGGCTATAGGATGATTTTCCTAGTGAAAATATATCATTCTAACCTCTCAAGGACACAGTAAGATAGCCCTGTATATAATGAAAGCAGGCAACATTAAATCAGTAGGACAATTCACCAAAAATGCACCAACTGCTCAGTCACAATTCTGGATCCACCATGTCAGTCAAGGACTGTCCCATTTCCTTAAATCCCATTACATTAAGGTAGCACACATCAGAAACGCTTAGGAATCATCCAGGCTGAAGACTGAATCATACCAAGGTTTCTCATGTTCAACACCCGCCTGTCAGTGCTTGCATTTGGAAGCTGTGGCCAACATGAAAAACCTGTGATTATCTAGGGAAAGTGGGATGCTCTACATAGCATCTCTTAGACCTCAATATAAAGGCAAGGGGAATGTAAAATGGTTGGTAATTCTGAAATAAAGGCTTAGTGCTGAATAGCCTCGGGCAATAATGTGTGAATTGATAATTAACACATCTTTTCAAGGGAGGAATTTCTTTGCAAGTGTCTGGCCCTGTGAACGCATCCAGTTTCTTGTAACAGTCAACAATCAGAACAATCAACTAGTTACAGTAACTAAACACAACAACAGTATGACTGCATTACTTCCTTACTAGCTTCAAAAATGATGCAATTTATCACATAACACTAGTTACCCAGTGGGAAGAAATTTCCCCTTGAGTGAGGACATTTCCCAGTGGGAAAAAGTTCCCCTTGAGATGTGCGTACCTGAGGTATACCAGATAGATTAGTGGTGGCATCTGCATTAACAAAGAGGAGACCTGTTAGATGGTTTCACAGCTATGCTAGCTGTCATTTTAATCCTACTTGAAACAATGCTCCTTCACAAGGAGCAATTGTCAGATATGTTATCATTACAGGAAACATGTTCTTAGGTTGCCAACTCCTTTCTTACATCTGTTGCTAAATCGGCCACGCATTTTTGATTCTTTCTGTGTTTTCACCAAGTTGTTACATGAAATGTCTGATCTAATCCTAGAGTTACTGCTGAGAAAGCAGATCCTTTTCTCTGTGTGGGTCTCCCCCCTCTTGAATCGGTCGTTTACCTGGCTGCAATAACTTGGAGGAAACTAATCCAGCAGCAAGTGAAAACTTCTCTTCTAGTCTGATAAACTGATCTGTCTGACTGTTGTGGTCCAGCAGGCAAATGGCCCTAGTACAGGGAATAAGGCTGGACCATATGGTGGGAATCAGGAGTCGAAGACATCTTCCTTTCACCAACAGCTGTTAGGTAGCCTCAGCACATTTTGTTTTGCATCACCCTGAGCAAACATTTTACTAGGTATAAGGAGAGGCAACCAGCAACCTAGAGCAGAGCAAACACTGCCTTCTTCCCACAAAGGCTACTCACACATTTGATAAATTACGTGGGCTGTATTAAATGATGTTTAGTTTGATTTATACCCAGAGTACACAACCAAACAATACCTTAGAAGGGAGTGGTGATATTTCTGGAGCCTCCACTGAAAGAAAGGTACAGAAATGTGTATGACACACTTTGATATGGCCTCTCTAAGTCCCTATTCAAGAAGCTGCAATTTCCTCTAATATTACTGAGCAGAAAAACTACTACTAAAGGAAAAGAAAAAAAGAATATTCAATGCAAGAAAATGAAGGTATGCTGAAGTGCATCTACAGGATGGGAAATCAGCTTACTGTATGGGAATGCAGCCTGGCAGTGGGAGCAGAGAACTGCAAGACAAAATTCACAGGCTCCTATTCTCAACCACTCTAATGACTCCTATTTGATCTTTCACAACTGTTTTTCCTCTTTGTCTTAGCTCATCCTTTTGCAAAATACATATGGAAATATCACTCTAATCTCTCAAGATGCAGAACATAATAAAAGTGCTCTAATCAGTAAAGCAGTTCCTGGTACGTGTATGCTTCACGATCTACTGATAAAAGGTGTTTCAGAAATGTGACAGATTATCACCTTCTCCCTCATGGCATGTAAAGACACAGTATAATGCAAGGAAACTTCTGTTTGAGATGTTGAGAGAGTTTCTGTCTTTTGCTTTGGTTGAGATTCATGGCTAATAATAACTGCTAGTGTAAATGACATTTTCCTTCAAGCAGGATACAAAATTCTATGAGGTGGCAATTACCCCCTGAAAGCATGCCCTGAACATTCAGCTGGCTTCACTTAGTACAAATAGCTGCACTAAAGAATATGACTGAAAGGATTTATCTCTGAGCCATAGCTAGGCAGAATGTAAATGCATAGTAACTCTGATAATGAACTAAGGCAGGAGTTTGCCCTCAGATTTACTCCTATATTGTGAATATGAATTGTTGACTCACACAATGCAACATGGTGTACTGTTTGCTCATGGTTCTTTGCTTGCCCAACAGGAGTTACAGCAGAGTACCAGGAGCCAGGTTGAGGACCTGGATTTATCAACAGACACGCAAATGCACATAGGTAAATTATACAGTCTTTTACCCTTACATAAGAGGGCTTCATTGACAACTATTAACCATTCAAATGATTTACAGCATTTTGCATTCATTTCTGTGCACCACTCCTACAATTTACAGCAGCTAGGACTTCCAAAGAGTAAGTCTTTGAGCCTTAGTCATTTTTGCTGTACTGCTGAGTCGGCATTCCAATATTAAATAAAAATAAAACCATGAAAATAAGTAACGAAACATGCTGTGAAGTGTTTAAAATTTAATTTCCCATTAGTAAATCATACAGCCTCAGGATTCCAAAACTCTACAAGAGATGGAAGTTCTCCAGCTTGCTTTAGGGTTTTCTCATTTCTTTTAGGCTGTAGGCCTTCAAAAGGAAACATCTATGCCATTCTTGTACAGAATGCAGTTGGGTAAATAGCTATTTGAATAATATACAGAGTAGAAATTTCATAGCCTTCTCACATTTATCTTAAATACAACAAGCTGTTTTTAGGGCTCTTTTTCCCCCTTTTTATGAAGTGAGATGTATAGGGTTGTACAATGAAGTCCCCAGGAGTTAAACATCCAAGCTACTTAATTTTTTAGCAGATCTCTGAACACATGGGTTTTTTTTCACTACAGCTTTCTTTATAGCCATGTATAATACAATCCCAGCCTATGGGAGAGAAGGTGAAATCAGGGATGTTTGCTTTGCCTTTGCATTTGATGACTCTGAAGAAACAAACCCCTTTTCAAACTCTACTGTAAACAAAGGAGGATACCTACTCTAGCTTGCCTCTGGACTTTGGCACTACTAACGCATGTTGCAATCTCTACGTCCGCCAATCACATTGTAAAAGCTTGACTGAGCAAAATATGTGTTCATAGTGTGCCATGTAGGTTTAAAATAACAAAGAAAGTAAAAGATGAAGCGTCACGTAACAGACAATTTGGTACAGGCTTTAAAACAAAAAGACATGCAAGCCCCTTTCCAGCTAGTGCTGCCATCACTTGAGGTCTTCCTATAGATTACTTTTGCCTCCTAATGCTGAGAAATCTTCTTATATTTTGAAATAATTATAGTTTTAGTATGTATTTAACCCCTTCGTGTAACAAAAAGGGCAAAGAACTTTCTGAAACAACAGTAAATTTTACAATCCTTGTTGAGCTGGCTGCCTTCTTTTTCCTTGGTGCAGGAGACCTTTTCCCTGCAGTTCTGTGTTTAGCTTCGCTTCACAATACTTGTGTCACCTTTAGGCACATTACTACAGAAAAGAAGATGCAAAAGCAGATGTGCACTTGTGACAGAATTTCCAGCAAGCTTTGCATTTGTATAATTTTCTGTAGGGCAGACCATTTTTCTTTCCCCAACAGATCATGTGCTCAGACTTTCAGTCTCACTGCATGTTTCTATACGAAATGCCTGGTATACAGCTTTTAGCAACACTGTGGGGTACATGCCGAAGTAAATCTGTAACTTATGACTATAAGCCATTAAAATACCAAATATCAACTAAATGCAGTGCCTTTACTGTAAACACCAAATGAAGAATATTTAACCTCTAAATAAAATATTTTCAGTAAAGTGGGAGAAAAAAGGATTCTTTTTACAGTCACTTCAGCATACTGCAACTAGCAAAATCATACAGCCAGCACAAAAAAAGAAACTAAGTCCCAAATATCTAAGTACTGCCTGAAATGAATTTTCTTTTGCAAAAGCCAGAATTCTGAAGGTAGATTCACCTATCATTAGAATTAAGCTTCTGCTTATATAAAAAAAAAGTAAAGAACAGTACAATTTATGTCTTAACCCTTTCATTTCAATATCTAATTCTGGTTGGTATGTCCCCTGCCCTTAAACCAACTTATATTCCTACTCTTATAAACTATTTGTGAAGTAGCTACTCCTAAACACAGTTATTTAACTGATTCGATTTAAACGGTCTTTAAATAATTGAAAGACACAGATGGAGGCATTCATACAGTACACATAGCATGAAATTCAGAGGTACATTTTAACCTTTTCATTTTGGATTCTGGAGTTATTTTTAACACCTTCAGAAAATACATTCAGTGTGTGGAACATGAAATGCAAAAGGGATGACAAAACCCCATTTCTCATGGTACCAGTTCTCTCAAAAGCTGCATTTCCAATGGTATTAAATTATGCTTGAAAACATTTTGTATAGAAGTTCTGGTTACTCCAGAAGCTTTCACTTTGTAGTAATGACAGCACAAAGATGCAGAAAGCCTCCACTCCCTGTTAAGCATAACATATGCTAACAGTTATGGACTCAGGATTTTGAGGAGAAAGATGGAAAACTGCTGTTAAATTTTCTACTGGTAAATTGTATGTAACCTCAGAGGGCACAGCCTCACCACCTCACACAGAATCGCAGCAGTACTCAGAAGACTACTGGGCTGGCTTGTTCTGCTGGCAAAACCTGTTTCCCAGACCAACCTCCTCCCTCAGCTGCTGCCTGGGAATATTGCTTAAGCGACCTCCTTGCTTCTGCATTCCCCCAGTTCCTCAAAAATGCCGTGATACCTCCTGAAGCTGCTTTAGCTACTGGCACAGAATCAGTTCAGAATAGACAGACTATGGTAATACCTAGGAACCCTAAGTTAATAAACGTTTGTGGTCTGGTGACAGCTGGTGTACCATTTCAATTCATATGTGCTTTTCCTGCAAGGAAGTTTTCATACTCAATTTTCAGAGATGAATGTGTATCTTTCTCTTTCCAGGGGAAAGAAAATCCATCTGTTCTTGCAAAAGCCACTCCAATGCTTTTCTGAAGCACAGCCACTTGAAAAGCTTTCCTTCATTCATTCCTTTCAGTCCTGGTCTTAACGAGGAGCACATCACTGTTTTGTCCTCGTAAGAAACACAATCTGTTTAAGGTTTTCGCTAGGTTTTTAACTGAAAAAGCGAACCGACACATTTCTTCTCAGGTCCTCATCAGTAACTACTCTAGGATTTTGGTTGAATTTTGTACAAATACCATAATCTTCAAGCAGCTGAGGTCAGATCCAGAGAGACAGCAGGAATCTAGGTAGCTAATTCCCAAGAAACTTTTCATTGCTATTCTTTAATCCTGAAAGCAGCAAAACTCTTGTAACTATCCTAATTTTTCTCAAATTGCTAAAATTCCACTTCTGCACGTGCCAAGAAATATCCTGGTCTTCATATGGTTTAACAGCTTGTGGCCTACTTTATAATTAACCTGGAGTAGTGGCTAAAGTAGACATTTCCCCATAGATTATTATGTTCTTCTAAAAAAAACAAACCCTATAGATTATTAAAATGATGACGCAGCGTGCCAAAGTGAAGCAAAGAAAGAACAAAAAACAGCTAACAAATAAATGAAAACAGGAGAAACTACAGATTTGAAAGAAGACATTTTAAATTACATTCATATGAAAGTGAAAATCCTGCTTAGCAATGGTCAGTAACTGCACGATTTGATTGTTAAATTCTAGAAGTCCTGCTCTGAAAGCATACATAACTTTTAGTTTAGGATTTGACTTGGAGATGTCAGTAGAACGGTATAAAAATTCCACATTTGCAAAAGAATTACAAATAGAAACTTTTTAATGAAAGGCCACTTTTTGAGAGATTGCTCTCTTCCTTTCAATAAAGATGTAAATATCACAGAACAAAATAAAGCCACAGTAATAATTAGAAATAATAATAGAGTAACAGGAGGCCATGTAATCCAGCTGTGAGAAACAGCAAATAATTTTAACATAGCTAAATCAGGAAAAAACAGAGAAACAGCAGAGTTAAGATTTACAAAAAATGAACCAATAAGCCTAGGGCAGAACACTATTTACTCAGTCCTGACCTCAGTTATGCTCTGCGTATCACACTAAGTTCAATGGACTGGTTTTGTGATTTTTTAATTATTTTTGTGTGTGTATATTTCAGCAGAGGACCAGTGACCCTGGACCTGACATAGAAGGACTACAGAGGCAGCAGCTGCAGTTCTTCACCTGTGGAGAGCTGCTGGGGTGGCTTCTCATCACCGGGAATTTAGCAAAGCAGGTGGAACAGCGAGACACAGAAGTGAGGACAGAGCTTGTAAGAGAGACACTCCATCATCCATCAGCAGCCAGCACTGCTCCAAACAATCATACAGTCATACTACTCTGTGGCTTCTCCGATTTCTGCCAGAAGATGGTTTTTACTACTCATTGGCCTGTTAAGCATAAACATTGGATTAGAGCTGCTCTTGCCACCCTTTGTTTAAGCAAGTACAAACAGGAGCTTGGCACAGCTAATTGCTGTACTCACATCTGAAACCAGGAACTGCCACCCTGCCTGGAATACAAGACAGGACGGATTTCCTCTCCACTACTGCCTACTTCAGGAGCAACATCAAGAACTTTGTCCCTTTGTCCTAGACACACAAGAGACATCGAGACTGGTCTGTTGGCTGTAATTGTCATCTCTGGTAACTAAATAGATACTTGCATCCTGAAGCACAGAGCCTAATATACTTCCCAAAAAGTTTACTATCTCTAATTTTGACAAATACAAATATTTTGGAGATATTCACACAGGAGATTTTTGGTTTGTCTTTTTGGTGGGTTTGTTTGGTTTTTTAAACTTGTTAAGTCCCTTCTTTTCTGGTTTTAAATTTGATTTTTTTGCTTTTAATTTTGTTGAACGTTCCCACGATTTTGTGTTGTAAGGCAAGGAGACCAAAAGCATCCAATCTTCTTTCTCCGTACTTGTTTATAGATATTCGTCTTGCCTCCTCTTACAGATTCCCTAGGTGGTAGTCTTTTTGTCTCCTCTTCCTAAAGACAGCTAGAAAACTTTAGTTCAAATCCTTGTCCTGAGAATGGCATTAAGCAGAATTTCACTGAAACCTCCCACGTCCCATAAGACAGCATCTTAATCCTGGGGACAGACTAGAGTATGACAGCAGCAAGTCTGGAGCTGTTTTATGATGTGTGAAATACAGGGATTTTCCCCAAAAGGAAAGCAGACGCACAGGCAGGCAGAATGACTCTTTCACTTCGTGTTTATACTGCTTAATCTGAGAGGTGGGACGCCTGGTTCCAGGACAGTCTACTGATCTATGTGGAAGGGGACAGCCTCAGGGACAGCCCTGTCCCAGAACACCCTGTAGCATTCAACCACTCTCCTGGGGCACGGGTTCAGAACCGTCCAAGCAAAGGAGGGAAAAGAATGTGGTTTCTCACATACTAAGTCAGTGGCCAAACAGTCTGCCTATTGAATGTAATCCTTCTCCTCTGGCATGTTTCTCAACCTACCTCTTCATTTCCTTTGCTTTTCTTAGAAGCACTCCAATATAAAAACCACTCTGTTGCAGAGGGCCGCACAATCTCGCTTTGTCTCCTAGATCATCCCCTGCAAATTACCTTTTCCTGTAGATGTTGTTGCTAAGTAACAAAACAACTCCTGAAAAAGAAGCAAAGTTCCTTCCCAAAGTTTGGCATCCCCACCCTAGTGAATAGCTGCAATTTGTCACTCCTATTTAAATGATCCATGAGTGCTACAGTCAGAGCAGCAGTACAATGAAGCTCAGTTTTCTGCTGAAGTCAGAGGTGACAACTAGTGAGACTGATCTGAGTTTAAACCATCGCAAAGTTTGCATATTTTCATACATGAGGCAACAGAGAATCTTATGATAGGTGTCTAGGCATACACTTGGTATGAATTATGAAATGTATTTATTAGGTGTGTATTAATGAGCTAATACAGGCATCCTCAGGGACACAGGCCGCATATACTGATGCCAGCAAAATAAAATAGGTATTTTACAAGGAATTAAAGTATGGGACAAAAAAAAATTTCTGCTTTCCTTAAAGCCTCTGTGAACTATCCTCTTTCTAATTAAGTTAATGTCACATTCTTCCATAAGGTATAAAAAGCCCAAGCAGCCTCTTCCACCCAAGGGCTGTACTGTAAGAGCGTACGAATCTTACGGTGGAGCGTTACAAAGACATCACGATGCTTTCACAGCATTCCCTAATCTTCCACGGATTTGTTAAGATCTGTGCTGCACACTAAATATGCACTGGATGTGGGCTCTGTTCCCCTGACGGGGGAGAAACACGAGAACGACCTTGACAGAAGAACGTGGAGAAAATGATGGAGAATGATGGGTTTCTCTCTCCCTGGTCTCTTCATATGGACTGCACCTTCTTTTCCAGTACACCCACTGACTCCAGCACAACCTGCAGATCGTTATCTCTCACAATGGCATAGTTTAGCTTCTCTTGCAAATCATCAGTACCAATGCTTATGAGAATCACGCCTAACAGAGAACGCCCTTGCAAATCAATCGATACATGCATTAATATTAACTCCTCATCCAGCTTGCCAGTGAGACTCTCATAAGCTATTTAACTTGAATGCAAAACTTCCCCTGAAAGACATACTGTTTCTTTACTAGTCCTTCAACCAAGCAGTTCCAAGGTAACAGCCACTGTAAGCATTTACCTACAACTACTGCATAGATGTTCCTTACTCTCTTCAGAAGACAGCAAGGAGAAACCCGAGTTCAGTACATCACGGATCTTGTAACGCAGCATAATGCACCCATCCTCAGCACCAACACTGAAACTGGTACAGGCTAAGTTAGAATCATAGAATCTTCTAGGTTGGAAGGGACCTTCAAGATCATCTTGTCCAACCATCAACCTAATGACAAAAATAAATACCCACACAACAAACAATATGCAACACCATCACTAAACCACATCTCCCAGCACCACGTCAACCTGTCTTTTGAACACCTCCAGGGATGGTGCCTCAACTACCTCCCTGGGCAGCCCATTCCAATGTCTGAAAGTTCTGGAGAAGAGGCTTATATGCACCAACCACGTTGCAGACAACCACATTATGGGCTTCAGAAGCAGTTGAGTACTAACAGCCCTCTCCTCCCTTCTCTTATTGTCTTGACTCCTGTGACTCAGTTGAGAGTCCAGCCTGTTCTTCACCAAAAAAATGAAAAACACACATTGCCATCATAGAAGATGCAACTTGTCACATTTCCTCTAAAATCCCTTTATCAGGCTACCCTAACTTTGTTAAAATGTGTGTCTTACCAACCCTACCTCAACAGAGAAGGATCCAAAGTAGTTCTTTCTTAGCATCCCTCTGGCATCCAAATGTTAAATGAAACATACAGTCATGTTTGTGATGGAAGCAAAAATCAAAGCTGGACAGTCACAATAAGAATTATGCGCCCTATGCATAAAAGGCCAAGGGATATCCTCACACTGAGAAGACCCTTTCGAAACACAAATGTAAAAATACAGGCCCTAAGTTCCTAAATTGGCATCTCCTTTCCTTCAACAACCAGAAGCCCCTTTACTCTTTGTATCTTGCAACACAACCAATATCATTTTCTTTTTTTACTCCACTCTGCTTACAATTCCTGTCATGCAGAATTCCCATATTGCACCAATATGGGATAAGATCTTAGAGCCTAACAGCCTGCCAAGAACAGTGAAAACACACTACCTGGGAGAATGAGCACAAAAATTACTTCATTTTTATTCTAAGAAATAAAACACATATTTGTACAGATGGCCCCACAACAAAGCCAACCAGAAACAATTGCTTAAGCAAGCTCTTTCATGACATCTAGCACTGACACAAGCAATGTCCACAGATGTGCGTAAGGTCATAATTACAGAGTTTCCAAGACAGATGCTATTTAAATGCACACAACTGTATCTTCTTAGTGTTTATGTTGTCAGTGATTAATGACCAAATTGCTTCCTCTAGCACACTGCTCATATGGCAATCTGCATGACTGCTGAAGTTGCACAAAGAGGAATAAAATTGTTGTAAGAGAAACCTGCTGTCAGTCACTGCTATAATCTGCTGAAGCCTCACCCCCAGTCCATTTCACTGCCCTTCATTTGCCTGTCCTTCAAGCAGCTTGTGACAGTCCTGTGACAGTCCGTGTGTGCAGCAATATAAATTGCTTCCAAGTAACAATTTGCCTTACTGTGTTTATTCAGCAAGCTCTCTCCATTTAAGAATTCAGAAAAAATCTTAACTGGCTTTATCATTTTCTTCAAGGATTTTCACTAGTTAGTAAGAAGCCAAAGAATATAATAAGGATGGGAGGAAAAAAGAAGAGGAGCTGGGGAAGCTAAAATTAAACACTTTCCTTATACAGAAAGCTAAAAGGCTGTGAAATAAGCCTTGTCCTCTGTGCAAGGGGTAGGTGTGCATTTATTTACATGATGAATGACAAATTCAGTCAGCTGAACACAAGGAACATCCCAGTGCTCCCTGCAATTTCATTTCACTTATCCCAGCACAGAAGCAGCTCTCAGCTGGTACCATCAGCACTAGGATTCTCTTTTCTGCATTTGTCCTTACCATACTTGGCAAAAAAGACAGTGTTTCAAGTGTACAGCTTGTAACAATACAGCATTTTTCAAATGTTCAAACACTTCGAGACAGTTGTTTGAGATGACCAGGCAGGTTCTGTTTCTTACTTGTCTTTCATTTTAATGATAATTTCAAAAGACTTGAAAGATTTCTCTTGTGGTAGAGAAAACCGGGGTGTGGGTGGGTGGGTGGGTGTGTGTGTGTGAAACGCACCTCACCAGAAATTAAGTTAGCATTGGACATACTATATTGGTCTGGATTTATACTTGTACAAGTTCTTATTTATATTAAATAGGAAACAAGTAAAGCTAAAGGCCACTGCATAAAACAAGAAACTGATCGATTTTTTTTTAAAAGTAGTCTAACTCAAAGGACTATTGGACATTGAAGGAAGTACCACCATTCAATGCCTGGTCTGTTACATCAATGATGACTAGATGAACTTCATTTTCTCAAATTTACAGAAGTAATGATAACGCATTCATTTCAGACCTCTGTGTTTTCTAAGGGTATGTCTTTTAAGTGGAGTTTTCTAAAAGGTTTTCAGTTTGGACAATGGTATCTTGTGTTTCCAATGCTTTCCTTGTAGGGCCCCTATGATCAAATCAGCTAAGCACGCAGGACCAGGTTATGCCTTGCCCCTAAGCAGATGTGCAGTGGGAAAGAGATATCAGTGCCTGAACTGTACCTACCAAATCCAAACATCATGTAGCTATGTCTTAGCAGGCAGTACTAAAGCATTATCAACTCAGTCCCATCCCCACTGTCCTGACTGTGAACATTTTTTGATTGATTCATCTCTGAGATCAATACTGCCAGATTTAAAAATAACAAGCTGCAGGGACCGTGGATTAGATTTTTGTCTGATCAAAAATAATTGAGAAGTTACACACACTACACTATATAAGAAAAATAGAAAAGCATGACCTTTTCTAATATCCTTTTTCTGAAAGTGCAGTTATTATTATATAGAAAAAACAATTTGAATTCAAAAGTAGCTCTTGGACAAAATAATTTACATTTTTATATAGTACCAGAAAGCATAACTCATATGTAATGAAAAAAGGCATCATAAGGTCAAGTCGAAAGAGGCATCATAAGGTCAATTCAGCACCTGAAGTTTAAAGTGCTTTACAGTTTTACTGAAAAGGAAAAAGAATAAAAAAATGAAAAAAAGATTTAAGTACTATCAGAATTTCATGCTTTTCTCACCAATATTACCACTATACACTGATTAAAGCTTAGATATTTATTCACTACAAGCATTTAATTGTCACAAGCATATCACTTTCTCTTTTTGTACAAACTCTAGTTATTAAAGCGAGGGGGGAGATGGTACAGAGACATCCATAACAGTATTTTACTTTTAAAAAAAACCCACACAACTCCTTATAACAAGCAGACAACCTGATCTCTAAACTCAATGACAACTATTTTTAGAACAAGCTTTGCCTGTTTGAAATCAGTCAGGAAGCACCTGAGATCAAGTAAATTAAATGTCATTATTGATACCAGCTGATTATACTTCCCATAATAGAAAGAATGCTAATTTGGGAAAGGGGGAGAAGAAAAATAAAAAGGAAAGCATTGCATCTTTTATAGTAGTATCAACGCATTGCCAAGAGTCACAGCCCTCTGGCTGGACTAATTTTAAGGTGATTTTTTAAAAGTTTTTCTTGTTTGAGAAGCCTTTGCAGTTTATTGCAGTAAGCCACATTCAAACCACCACAGTCCAGCTTCCCAGCACAAATACCTGCAACCCATCCTTTACAGGGAGGCTACCCACCAAAACCTTATGGGAAACATGACTGTTGGAAAATATAAGTCCTTAGAAAAAACCTATGGCGAAAGGAATGGTTCCTCGAGCTTTTCAATACACCAATGAAAACTGCTACCTGGGAAGCAAATCAGCGTTGTCTTTCAGTCTTTTACAGGCAAGTATTAAGCAGAAATTGAAGGTGAAATATGGAACTGCAATTTAACTCGATCATTATATCCAGGATAGCCGCCCCCCCCCGCTCCCCTCTTCCCAATTCACACAGGAAAAAAAAAAAAAGCAAAGGAGGCCAAAAGCTTAAAGAAACACCCCCCTCCAAAACCATTTTATACCTTGAAAGAGGCGGGCACCCCATGGATTTTCAAATTCACCCACAGTT
>JAHREE010000375.1:45335-170270 GCA_033628505.1 Tringa tobata
GCACCCGGGACACCCGGGTGTTTTTGGTAGGAAGATAAACTTTTCCCTCCTAGCTGAACTCCTGCAACGTTGGAAGGTAAATGGTTCCAAAGTGCCATCTTCATCTGTATAAACTCTAGCACGGCGCAGAGGTGCTGCCTAATTAGATTAGGGGAGAGGTTTGAAATGAGCAACTGAAGAAAATCTATGCCATATATCCAGAAGTTAATTGCCAGGACAGACAAAGACAGAGATGTCACAACCCTATACCACCACTTCAGCACCTTTCATCAGCGTCAGTGTACGTTTAAAATGTGTGTTTTTGCTGTAAACCAGTGATGTGTAGGAAAAAGATGATCTAAATCAATAGCAATGACAATTATTAATGGATACTGTCTGGAAGATTGTAATGCAGACAGGCTTTTGAAGGGACTATTCCAAACAAATGTTTTATTGCATTGCACTAAGACAGCATGCATTTAAGCATCGTTAGAGAAATAGAGGTCAAGGAACCTTGGCTAACTCTATCCAATTACTTAATCCCTTGTCCCCTCAAATCCCAAATGACTGAGTATCTCCATCTATAATAGAAAAGCCATTTGAAACAATATGTGTGACATACTAGGCTCCATTTTGATCAAGTGTACTCAGTTTGCCAGATACAATAGGTTTCATAATACGATCTAATTTATGGCAACATCTGGTTGTGTTCGTGGTAGGGAATGGGCATGTCTTCGCTATAAAAGAATATTTTCCCAACCTACAAGCCAAATATTTGTTTAAAGGTTAGAAAATGTTTGTCTAAGAACACACCTCTCTTCAGTGGGTAGCTGGACACTTTTATTTACTGGCTTCCTTCAGTTTTCCATTTTTATGAATCATTCATTCTCCATTTTTAGAAGTCTCTCATACTCGGAGGCTTGGAGGGCTGGAGAGAAAAGGAGGACTCTGCTGCACAGAACCTGCCCTGCTCTTGTAACTCACTTTTTCCCCCCACAGGTTTCTGGAGGCATGGGCTGGGGGGAACAACGTCAGAGCAGCACAGCTGTGTCACTGAAGCATTCATGTTCTTGTTTCCAAAGCAAACACCTGCGTTTCAGTCACCATTGTTTATGTTCAGGTTTTAACTCAGAGCCCTTAACAGACCTGATAGTTTAATTGCAGATTTCATTGAGATAGATGTGCAGAAAGGTGTCATAATGTTCAGTTTTCTGACTTCAAGTGATTGTATTTACCATGATAATATTATATATGAATGCAATTATGTCATTCCAGAGTATGCTCCATTCTCACGTTGTTTTGCTAGCCAAGGATCAAGCTGATCACAGATTCAGTGTGCTGAATTCAGTGTTACGTACTGTATAACAGAAAGTCACAACATGCTTCAGCGGGCAGTGACTGGAATTCTGGAGCAGGCTGTTACAGAACAGCCTTTTTCCAGCAGAAGCTTCATTCTACTGTGATCATCCCTCTTAATAAAACATGAATCCAGTTAATAAAGCGTACCACATCATCACATCACTCATCCACTAGCTACGCTCAGTGAGGACTGGGGTTCCTTGCTGCCAGAGAAGTCCAGCTGCTAGAAAGGAGAAGAAAACCACGATTGTTAGATACTGGTGCTCTCTGTCACACTAAACTCCCCTCTGGGGTACAGAAAATGCACGTGCAAGCTCTCTGTCTGCGAGGTTAGAAGACAGACACACTAATTCACTCATAGAACTGAGACAGACTCATGTTTATGTCCTGGGGTGCTAGAAATCCATACAGAAAGTTAGTAGTCTCTCTACTGCTTGGGGGAGATATGACAAGTCCCCTATCACATCCCTGGGTTAGCAACTTCTCTAGTGTTGTCCAGAGGCTGAGAAAATCCCCTCTCATACATAAGAAATGTAAAGCCCTCTCAGAGCTGTGAGAATCGCACTTTCTATTAGGAGAGGTGAGATTGAAATAAAGAGGTTTTGTGTTAGTGGCAGCCTATTTTTATATGAACTTTTTGGTTAACTAGAAAAATCTTTTTTACTGGCACATTATTTCCAGTGAAACGCTGATGTGCTCCAAACACTGGAAGACGAGATGGTGGCAGGCTGGAGGGCAAGGACAGCCTGGTGACAGAGAGTGACCAGAAGGGAGGGACCACTGTACTCTAGTCTTTTGTCCAGTGAACATAAATGACATTAGATAAAAATAGTAGCTTCAGTGAAACTCAAGAATAGCTCACAACAGTGCTCCGGTGCCCAGAGACTGTTCTATGCTGAACAGCATATGGCAAAGAGGAGACTTGATGCTGTGGCTCTGCTGCTCTAATCGCTGTGCTCTAGACCCTGAGGGAGGAATGACTCTGGGGAAAGGCAAACACCCACATTTGGCACTGTTACTAATATCAAGACTATAAAATATTTTCATGACCAAAAAGAAATAACTGACTCAAATACACAAAGTTGTATTTGTATCCTTTCAAGTTGACTGAAAGGATTTTTTATATTTTTTTTTCAAAAGAGTGGTCTTATGGCAAAATCACAAACATTTTGACATCAGTCTTAGAAGAAAATGTCGTTCCTCCCCCAAAAAGTATAAATAGTCATGCTGAAGAACCTTTAAATCCTGAGAAGCAGGATAAATAAAATCAGTTACTAGGCAATACTCGTTCTGCCAAACCTGTTCTGCTCTGGCATAGCTATAGCATGAGCTCACAGTACAGTGAACAGAGTACAGAGAGAAGGTGGTGGTGGTGGGGAGGAGTGGGATGAACTAGGAGAGTGTGGGACCCAGTGAACAGTTATGTGCTGAGAACATGAAATAGTATCAAAGCTATGTCACTCTGACAGCTGAATATTGAATAGCAAGAGGGAACTCATTTGTCCTTCAGGGTTTTTCTTCTTATTTGGCATGAGTATAAATTCAATGGTTATAGCAAGTTTAAAGTCTGACTGATCTGTCCTAAATTACATGAAGAAATTTAGCCATAAACATAAGATTCTCTGAATTCACTTGCATTAAGGATTCTGCCATATTTAACTTCCCATAAATATTTTTTTTAATGAAACTGAGGAGTGGAATCCTTCATAATTTGCTGTATCTGTTAAATGAATGTTGGAACATAATACATTTCCTGCTGTAGAATAAAATACATCTGAATGATTGTTTCTGAACACTCAGTTTGGGGGCTTTTGCAAAAGTTAACATAAGGTCATCTAGCAGTTCTGACTGAATGTCATGCCCCCATGGGCGGGCAGGATGTGGAGTTATAAGAATCACATCCTCAGAGCCACCAACACAAACGTAGTCAAGTTGAGAAGCAGTCAGGTGGGTTGCCATGTGTTCTGTTTTGGATGGATAAGGTGTTCTATTTTGGCTAAAGGGAATCAACTAGATTTGGGTCAAATAATGTGAATCTTATAAAAACTGAAACAACACAGCCTGACTTAGTAAAAAGTAATCTTCGAAGAAGGGATTCATTCCCATCTTAATGTGGCACAAGGATGGAGATACAATGGGAGAGTACAGACGTATTAAGGTCTTTAAAATTTATCACCAAGCAAGTTGGTGACAGTAGAAATATTGTTGTGAAAGAAAAAGAGTCAGCGAACTCTGTGTCCGTGCCATTTCCAATATCCTGCCTGGCTGCATTCTCCTTGAGAGGGAGGGGAGGAGGCTTGAGATTTAGTGGCTTCCTCAAAAAAAAAAAATTTTATGCCGTTAACTTAATGGTACAACGCTGTTCACAAAGGTTAAGACTACTGATCTGTGATAGCAAAAGAATGAATGTGCCTGGTTTGAGGGCTATATTTAGGGGAAGCTTTACGTCATGGAGTAGTAGTGTTTGGAATCAAGAAAGTTTATATGCATGGTCAGGCACAATTTCTTTCTCGAGTGAGTCATGCCTTGTTCAGCATAAATGTAATTTTCGTTAGCGGTGCAATAAGTATTCATATTTAGCCAATGATCTCGTTGTCCAAATGGAATAGCTGATAGATAATGGTTTTAGTAAGATAAGCATTTTATGTCATGGAAAAGGTAATTTCATGTATACTTGCTGTCAGGTTTACCCAATGGCGTTATCCGAAAAGGAACTTGGTCACTCTAAGAGTTATAGGTCCAACAGAAATGAGGGCTGCATATATGTACGCAAATACATGCATTCATATATATACATATATGTTTGCATATAATTATATATAGTGTGTGGGCTTCCTCAGACTTTTCACTGTTATATTCTGAGTTGTGCCTTGTCTTGGCGGAAAGGTAATTACCCATGATTTGTAGGATTGTGTTAACACTGAAGGAATGTAGTAGCTCAGGGAATTCAGGATGTCAACATGATCTTATTAGAGCCTTACATTAAATAAAATTCAGTGTTTTAAATAAAGTGACCTTGCCCCTCTAAGTCCTGTGGCAGTCAGCCAGCAGAATCAGTCTCTTTAACCTTTTGTTCAAGATGCTGAAAAGAGGAGAAACGGTTAAGATACTCAATACTTCATAATAAAAATAAGGGTTCACAAAATGCTTTATTTCTCTTCCTTCTACTCTGTAAAATTTTTAGTATTTCTTCCCCCTTCTGGTGTTAAAGATGGCTATGGAAAGAAATATAAGAATGCAATATCTGAGGTGGACTCGGAACAGGTGTGGGTGCCCAGCCCTCTGATCTTAGCACCTCTAGCATCCATCTCGGTTTTGTCTGAGACATTGTGCTTGTTCTTGGGCACCCAGGAAATGATGGTGCCATCAAAGCTCACTAGCTTTCTCTGGGTCACTTTCGAAACATACAGCCCCAGAAAGGGTTCTGTGCTAAATGGCCTGCTCATAATTATTTTTTCAGCAGTTAGGCTGCACTTCCATGTTTTCGGGTTTTGGTTAGTTGAGGCTCAGGCCCAGCCTCTTAGTTTAGTGCTGCCATCAGGGAGTATCGGTAGGTCTTTTTGCCTGTTAATTAATTCATTCTGCATTGCCTTAGAGTTTGTGTATTCGTATAATCCATTTTATGCAACCGGCTGAGTTGGACTTGTGTTCCAGCGGGATGTGGAGAGGGAAACCTGGGCCCCGCAGTGGTGACGCTGTCACTGACAGCCAACACACCCTCTCGCCCATTCATGGAAAGGTCACATTAACTTGCCAAAACAGCTTTCAGCTTCAGCCCCAGGGTGTGTACACAGCACAGCACTGCTCTCCGAGGCCTCCCTGACCTGGGTAATGAGTTCAGACTGAACAATGTGCGCACTTGGACTTCTTCATTGCGCTCGCGTCAGCGGGCTGAAGCCTGGTTGTTCTTTGACTCTGCGTTGGACAGTTGGGCTCAGGTGGCTGGAGAAGTTTTTTGCGGCTGTTGTCATTTGTAACTGTGAACTACTGCAACCATCCTGGCCCATATGAGACATTGTGGTAACTATACATCGCCTCCAGGCCAAGTTACTTTGCTAAAGTAGGGAACTCTGGTTCTGGACGTGGCTGCCTGTGTATGGATCATACAGGGGCCACAAGGCAGGTTCTTAGGATGACTTTCAGATGCTGCCTAGATGTAGCCCAAGAGGTAAAGGATCCTGGAAGTAGTAGGGTTGCAGCTCTGGGAAAGGATCTCTCTTTCCTGCTGCAGCCATAACTGGTAGCTAGGATGTGCAGCAACTTGGCTTTTTGGGGCTCTAGGCTCCTAGAGAATTTAAATTCTAAAGAGAGATCCATCTTACAGATCATTGCCAGTCTCTAGTACGTAAAAAATACTCTAACCTGGATCCTCAGCTATACCTGAAAGCAACCCTTGTGTCTGCCCTTGGGTATTTACTGTGCTAGATGGGTCCTGCAACCTAGAGAAGCTTAATGTTTATCTGTAGGTTGGCACAAGCTCCAGTACTTTTCTACAACTGTCCTAGAGGGATGGAGAACGCAGGCAACCCTCTTCCCTAGGCACAAGCTTTACAGCCAGCACATGGTGTGTGAGGGGGAGGAAGGTTGGAGCAGGCACCTTTCCCTTGTCATTTCTGCAGAGCAAATCCATCTCTCCCAGTGGTCAGTCCTGGTAGATCTGGGATCTAATACCTCTGCACTGGGAGTGCAGCACAAAGCAACACACCATACCAGAAACCCTCAGCCACGGCCTTTATTCCTCATCGCTGCAGGCCCTCATTACTACAATGAAGTAAGCAGGAGTTACTATTCACAGATGAGGAAATACAAGCAAAACCATCTAAGCTGTGATACTCCCACCTAGCCATGCTATTTGGACAGGTTTATTTTTCAGGGAACTCTTCTGCCTCAGCAGAGTTAAATTTTAATATTAAAGTGCAATTCATTGCCTTGCTGAACCAACGTCTGGAACAGCCCATGGGTACTATTGCCACACGCACCTGCTGTAATGAATACCAAAGCCTACTTCAGTGACCTGAATCTTTTGAAAATTTAGTCCTTTATTTTTATCCACTTAGAAGGAACACAAGCTGCAGTGTCCTACTTTTTCTCAACTGTGTCATCTGACTCATCAATCAAAACTGAATTTGAGTCCTATTTTCACCCACTGACTCTCAATCAACCTAACAAACCTATCAAAAGTACAAAAGGACAATTTTGTCACTCAGGCCAAGGTACCTTTGCAAATCTTGAGTCGTGAGATATTTTAAGGTTTAAGAAAATTACAATTTCAGCAAGGCCAAATTCTACACATTCCCCTGAAAAGATACACTTGGATCGAAAGAAGATCACAGGACAAGGGGAAAAGTTCTGTGAAGTAAGCAAACCTTAATGTGTGGAGATTTTATGCTATTGGATTGATTAATGTTAAATAGAATACAGTAGTATCATTGTTTTATCCACTTCTGTCAGAGTGCACTGTTCTCTCTTGTAACATTTACCAGATGTTCATGAAGGCACGTGTGCTAAGAAAGAAATATAAAAACCGTCTGGCCTGCAGTTGGTTAATGAAATGACTTAAAATTTAGGTCTGTCCAGAAAAACCTGACAGTTTTTTTCCCGTGTACTTTCAGAAATGCGTGATGTGATTAAAAAACACCACCACCAAAATCTGTTTTTCTTGCTGTTAAGGCAAAACAAGTATCAGTGACCTGATCCTATTCTGTCTGGCTCATAAGACATATATGGGAAACAATTAAACATATGCTAGAAGAAGATTGTCCTTTCTTCCTCTTGAAATCTCTTTCCCAGAACCCAGCCTGCTATCCTTCCAATAAGTCTTTAACCTTGCCAGGAATAAAGAACAAAAGACTGAAGCCAGCTTGTGGAATTGACCATTAGCATAGGTTTTCTAATGAAGCTGAACTGATATTAAATTAATTTTGGGACACTACATATACAACTTAGAGTTAGGAACCACTGCCTGACAGACTTTATGCTTGAGATGGACCTTTGTTTTCTCTTCAAGTCAGTATCAGATCCTTCATGAACATAAAACAATCAAAATATTAGTAATTAATATAAAAGCTATAATTAGTAGTAATCCGATATATTGCCACAATGACAATTACTTTTATTTTTGTTTTCTACGTAAAGGGAAGTATTTTTCTAGGCAGTGCCCAGAGAAGGAAAGAGGAGAAGAAATCCCTAATATTATTGGGTATTAGAATAACTTGTAATATTCCTAGTCAATAGGGACAAATAAATTGCTTTCACATTGTACTGATGTCTTCTACTTCACTGCAGTTAAAATCTTATCCATGTCTGGTTTGACTATAAAATACAAATGCTTTCATACTCTATGTGGCTACCACACGATATTAAAGGTTTCTTTTTGAAAAAGCTTTATCAATAGAGTACAGTTTACCTGCAATAGTGTAAACCAGTTTGGTGAGCAAAAGTGAATTTGCTGATGAAATTCAGTACATTCAGAATCCATCACTGAATTGAAAGGAAAAGTATTTTTTATAGAAGAAGTAGCTCATGGGCTGTATACTCTTCTTTAGTTAATTTGAGGTTTGATTACAATAATGAAACATAAGGCATAGTATGTTGCAAGGAACAGAAAGAGAGAAGAATCAGACTGTAATAAAGGAAAGTTTCAGCAAGATTTTTGTAAGAATAATGCATAGTGGTACATATTAAACATTAAGCTTCATTGATACTGAGCATTTAGGTTAGGGCTGAATAGACCCCTCAGTCCTCAAAGGATTCTCAGTCCAGTTGCGACAAAGGAAACAAGCATGAGAAGATTAAGAAGAATATGCATTCAGCAGTTAAGAGGCTGAATGTCCTCTGAATGTAAAGACAGGAGTCCCTTAGCCAAAACCAGTGAAAAGATCTTGTGGAGTTGCCTTAAACTGTTTAATGCACTTGGGAAGAGAAGTACTACTTGTCAGCTAACAGTAACGACAAGAATCACAGAACAGGAAAGGCTGAAAGGGATTGTGTTGATGATGAAAGTGATGATGGTTATTCCTACTACACAAAACCACAGCAATTAGGTCCAGGGTTGCGAAGAACTTTCTCCTCAGTATGTTATTGCGTAATTCTATCCTCATGCTTTTATCAAATCTATTCACCCACCAAATAACCAAAGTTATTTTATTATATTGTTGTGCCATAATTACTGAGCAGCTTAAAGATTTTGAGCGCTGAAAAGAGAGAAAGCTTCGGTGCTTTTAATCTCCCAACAGCTTTTGAGTGAGGAAATTCTGTTTTGCTCATTTTGTATCTGGAAAATGGAGTCATAGAAACAGAAGATCACTTTTTGAAGCCCAGTCACCATGAGATGTGGACAGGCATTTAATGACATAGTCAAGACTGCCAGCAAAACTCTACTGAAATCATTAGGATGTTGATATATACAGTTCACAGCAGTACCTTTTTTGCAATCACATGAAGGACTTACCTGTCTCCTGACTGAAGTCACTGCTTGCAGGAGAAAATGGTGGAATCAGGTGCTTGCTGCCAGCAAAGAAGTCTGTGTAAAGAGCACAAGCGAAGTGTATTTTTCAGCAGCATATGGGAGGGACGTCCAATTTCTAAGCTGGCCTCTGCCAGCAAGTTTTGTCCCCTGGTGGGGTCTTACCTTGCTTCTTTTCAGGGCCGCACTCTTTATCCGTTAGTACTTCCTGCAGGCTTTTCTGGATGTTTGCATGCACACAGGCATGTCCAAAACTCATCTGTGTCCCAGTTGCTCTATTACCACTCACTACTGACCCTTTCTATGTGACACCCTCCCCTGCTAATGGCGCAGCTTCTCCCACCGTTATCTTCCATTAAGAAACAGTTGTTTTCAGTGGAAGTTCACTGGATGAAAAATCCTTCTGGTGTGCAGCTCTTACCTTCCAGCATAACGCTTCTGGGAGAGCTGGCCTTAGTGATTTACCGTGGTGTCCAGGCTGTGGTGGGAATGTGAGACATAGGTTGGGGATGCCCCAGCTGCTGGCATGCTGCCTCCTCCCATATGTCAGTGTGTGGCCCACGTATGACTATTTCTGCAGGCAAAAGGGACAGCAGACCCAAAGAAAGGTTACACAGAAGGATCTGTAACAGCATGGCACCTTAGGAAAGCCAAGAGGCTTGTGGTTAAGTTTCCTAAACACCAATTCAGAAACTTAAAGGTAGGTACTCTGAAATTTTTAGCCACAGGCTTCTGTCTGCTGAGACATTCCCATTCATATTGTGTGACAGATAGACATTATTTTTGGAGAACAAAATGTGCTATTACCACAGGATCGTATAAATCCTGCCTGTCTTCTGGGAAGTTCAGGTTGAAAGAAAGGCTGCATGTAACTATCCTAAAGCATTAAATATTTATGAAAAATATATATCACGGCATTTTACAAACAATTGTGCAATATACCTTTGTGACTTTGCTCCCAAGGTACTTCTTTAATATCTTAAGTTGTTGACAAATGGCACAATGCTTTGCAGCAGGAAAAGATCTCCCCTCCAGCCCCCCAAAATGAGATCCCTAAGACATATTTTTTCTGCTTAATGTTAAAGCAGAAAACTGAACTTTCACTTCATCATTTTGTATTGAAATGGTTTTGGTTATGAAAGGAGGATAATCAAGAAAATGGTTTTAAATATAGCTTCACTAAACTACAGAGGAAATTACATTGTCTGCTGAGTTTGAAAATCTGTCTATAATTAGATTTAAACGTCACTCCTTTCAGTGCATTTTAGCATTTCTGCAGACTGTAGTCCTTATGAAATATATCGTTTGAGAGTATAGCCTTCCTCTTATGAAAATTACACCCCGTGGCATGCTTTCTGGAAAGTATGTCTTTGTATTAGCTATAAAAGATAATCTAATAGTTGATGCAATTGTTGACTAGTTTCCTCTCATTCCAGTACCATAATTTGTTATCATTTGCTTTTCTCTATGTATGGCTTTGTCCTAGAAGTTTGGGAGGAAAATGATTCATCTGTAGCTAAGGATAGTACAGAATTTTACTATAAATGTTTGTATTTCATGTTTTACAAATGATGTTTGTATATATGAAATGCTATTTGCTCCATTTAAACAGTAGTGGAATTTCAACAATTGTAATACTCTCTTTTGTTCTGTGGTTTTACTATACAAATAAAAAAGGAGGTTATTGAAATGAAAGATAGTTATATGGCTGTGCTTTTGCAGAAAAGATGCTAACTGAGCAGATGTTGTTTTTTTTAATTATCTATTATACCAGAATAATGCTCTCACTTAAAACATTAGGTTTTTTACTCATCCACTTGTGATGCCCGTTTCCAAGTTGAGGCTTGTTTCTTTGAAAAAGAAACTGAAGAGTAAAAAGTAATTCCTGAAGAAACTGTTGACATTATATTGATATTTCTGCTAGTTATCAAGACATTGCTGTGCTTTAATGCCTTCTGGGTACACCTACACCACATCGTGTGTGAGCAGGGTGGACAGCCAGGGAGAGGGGAGGGATATGAGATAGCTGTTGTGTCCCCCTGGCCACCTCGGCTCTCTGCCATGTGTCCTGGTGATGTGCACTCCTGTAGTAGCAGCCACGGCACTGGGAAACCTCTGTCATCCTTTCCCCCTCATCTTCCAGTCCACTTCTAACATCTGACCAGCTCAGAGATGGCCCCAAATGAGTCTCTGAGCAGTGACAGGGGGTGGAGGGAACAGGGACTGGAGATGCAGAAGGTCAGATCATTAGCCAGCATCGATCAGAGCAAACAAGACCAATGCAAATGGCTTATCCCACCTGCATTTTAGATGTGGGTGCCTCCACCCCTCAGAAGAGCAGAGATGCAGCCCCCCTTTCACCATGTGCTGCTCATTCTCAGGTGTTCAGCTGCTGCTGGGTTTGTGTTTAAACCAATTGAAATATAATGCACTAGAAATGTTTTCCCTTCAGAACCTCTGATTTTCAGAAAAAATAGTTCCCCTTGTTAGCCAGGAATGAACTGTTAAAATGACACCTCAGCCTAAATGAATTTTGACTGTACTTGAAACTTTAACCTAATTAAAGTGTTAACTTCAAACTCTGGCATAAAACAAAGAAAAGAACATTGTCATTTTTGACACTAGGAAGATAAGGCAGCATCTCCAATTTTAGCACATTTTGTACCATACAATGGTGACTTCAGATATTTCAAATCTAATTAGGACATATACAGTGGACTTTCACTAAATTGTCATGTAAGTAAAGCCATCATTTCCAGCACGAGCAGGTTGGGTGTCCCAGCCTGCCTGGTCCTCCTGCCTTCCAGACAATGTGGCTGGATGAAACAACACAATTTCTTTTATCAAGAACTCCTGGCTCCAAAGATCTGTTGCTGCAAACAGTCATGGGAGCAAATCATATGTCAGCCTAAAAGATCAATATTAAAGAACAGATCGAACTATAATAGTGTGTCTGTCCAGTTATTTCAAATTAGATGAACACAGAAAATGCAAAGGACAGGAAACAGCCAAGAGAGGTTTACAGAGATTACTCAAAGGTGTAAAAACTGAAAAGAAATCTCTCCTTCTGGAAGCAGCCTTGACTTTGAAAGTCTCACCTGCATCTCTTCTCAGACACATCATTTGTGTCTTCTCAAACACAAATACAAAGTGCCTAATTTCCTTGTTTGCCTATATGCTTATGCTAAGGACCATAAACATTGCCCAAATAATGGGAAGGGTCTTGGACATGTAACAATCTAGTCTTCAGACCATAAACTTTTAAGGCAATGAAGCACAAACAAATCTTTCAACAAATACAGTAAGCTAAGATTGTCCCAAGAGGTCCTATTATAGTTTCAAGAGAATTATATACACGTTCAAGAGGTTCTATTGAAAGTTACTATTAAAACCTCTGAACTGTTATGAATATTCTTTGGCGATACTTCTGAGACTTCCTCTAACATTCTACAGAAAATGCAATTCTCCTTTAAGCTCCACAGGTTGCTTCAAAAGCCTGCAAGGGTCATCATTTTCTTATAAATATGGTTGTAGCGAACAGTTTTCACTATCAAGAAAAAGTAGAAAGGAGACAGCTGAAAAAAATTATTATGCGTGTATCAGTGAGTGTGAATATTATGAAACTGAGGGATTGATAAAGAAATTAATTATATTAATTAATCATCAACAGGGATCTACAAATAATTCCACATTAAAAGCTTCCAAAAGTGGCTTGGTGAAGTTCTAAGAAGAATCACTAAACCCGGCTGTCTCAATTACTTCCCAAAGCTATGGAGGCCAAAAATTTTACTTGCAAATACTGCTGTCATTTATCTGTCCTAGCAGCTCAGAAGGCAGAAATACTCTTTACAACCAGGACTAAAGCTCTTTGTATGTCATCAGGACAAACATTACAAGGACTGATTTGTGATTCCTGCTGAAGAGCATGTATGTAGGTGTTAAGCTCGGGTGTAGAAGCAATGTAGTGGTTTTTAGAGGGCTTTGTGCCTGAGCTGGTAAGACCTGCAAATGCACTGTTAGGAGATGTTAAGTCCCTCTCTGAAACCAGCTCAATTTATACATGTCTGCTCTGCAGCACCAAGTCTGATGAGTCTGAAACACTGTCAAGATCTGTTGCTTCTTAGTCACTGAGCCTTATTCATGGTTCAGCTAAGCTTAGCTGAAGAGGGCAGGAAGAGGGCAGTTTGCCTATAATTATATATTCCTCATCCTTTCCCAGAGCACTCACTTGTTTCACTTTTTTTTTTTTCTTCTTTTTTTTTTCTTGGTAAGGAAAGTTTAAAGGTTGCACTTCAGTGGTGATTCTCAGTGAGGAACTTAGGGAGCTTGGTGGTAGCTTGAGTAAGTTCTTACTAAGCATGGTTGTATAAGGTATAGTAAAATGCCTGCTGTCTACACAATCTGAGAAAAACTAGCTGTGATGAATGGATAAGCCTCACTTACATTTTGTATCCTGGTATTCTGCTGCCCCAAAGAAAGTGTGTTTGGGCTTTGAAATTCTCTCTGTCTGATCCTGTATGGATTTAAGGGAAAGAACTGATGTTACCGTTATTTATATAACATTAGCCTGTGAGTATTTCTTGCTTGGAGAAAAATGTCCCTTTATTCATGGGAATGCCTTTGAATATGGATGACTCCAGGGGATAACAACAGCCACTGAAAAGTTGGTATTTGGAACTTACCTAATTCTGGACCTTTGGTTGGCTAAACATCTTCTGAGATCTAGACTCACAGGAATAAACCTTGCTGGGTGCCATATCAGAGTGGGTAGGTTTTCTCTGGAAACTAACTTTGAAATGCTAACAATTTCTTGAAAGTTATTTGTGAATTATTCCTAGAATTATTCTGTGCAGCTGCTCCATTTCTCCTGGGGGCTCCAACTTGTGACCAGTTTTTCCTCAGGGTCTGGCCAGGGGGTTCATTATGGGAAAGGCTCATCTGATACCAGCACCCTGAATACCCTGCTTGAGTTCAGCTCCTGGCTTGGTGATTGTCAGAAGCTCCTGGCTGCCAGCAAGGAATTTAGGTAGTGAATTTCTTCCTAAACAGATTTTCCTAAAGAGGTTGAAATAATGAAGTATATTACTTTGTTTTACAAGAGGTCCATCCTTCTCTTACTGAACTAATTACCCTGCAGTCATATAGCTGGTTATGTTTTTTCTAACACATGGTGAAATCTGTTGAATCTGGAGCCAGAGTAATTATGACACCTCAGGTTCATTTGCGATTAAAAGCAGTGCCTGTTTTTGCAGCTCACATTTCATCAGAGAAACTCAGAGCATTTTATATACACCAGTACCTCTCAGAACAGTCGGAGGAATATATAAAATCCTAATAAGAAATAGTCTTATTTTTGAACACGACACACTGGATTTTCTTCTCAAAATATTTTCTGAATATACAAATACCAAAAAGGTCCATTCTATGAGCAACCCAATAGGGTTTAGTGTAGGAAGTGAAACCGTAGTTGCGAGTAAAAATTACAGAAACCATTCTGACATGCAAAAAGTAAATACTCAAGTTAGAATTTGGCTAGGATATGAAAGCCAAAATCTCTGTGCTCTTAGAAATGAAATAATGCCATTTGTAATGACCACAGTGTCAAGGGTGTTCACTTACAACTGTTTAAACACAACTCCTGTTAACGTAAGTCTGGACTTTATGTTAACACAGGGTGAGAGAGATGAGTCATATACAGTGAAGTAATAGTGAATCACTGAACCCACCTATAATAGGTCACCTCTAGACTAGCTAGGCGTTAATGATGTATGACTGCTCTGCTTAAGGTGGTACAACTGCAACTCTCAGCAGGAACAGGACAGCCGTCCTGGCATTCTGCAAATGCCAGAAGTGCTAGGGCTGGGATAGGGGAGGGCTGTTTGTGCCTCTGTGAGGGAACGAGGCAAAGAACCCACTGATTATTGGTAGGGTGACTAAATCGAGGCACAAAGATTTTGATAAATCACACAACTAGGTGTTAGGAGAGAGAATATTTTACAAGCAGAGAACTGAGACAGCAGTGAGGTGACTAAACTAAACCCAAACATGTGAGACAGTTAACAAATTAACTAACATCTCCTTATGCCCTGCCCAGGCTCTTAAAGCAGACAGAGTTCCGTGCTCCGCTCTGTCCCTATAGCCTCTGTGAGATGCTGTCCCTGCCGACTAGCTTGCGCTGCGTTGCATGCTAAAACATACTGTGCATGATGAAAGGCTCAGAGCCAACAGGGTTGTAGCAGCCTTAATTAAAAATGCAATTAAAACCCCAGAATGAGTTATCGTTAGCCAAAGGGGCTAGGAGGAACCAGAAGGTTGGTTTGGATTATTTTTTTTTCCTAATATATTGGAGTGGGAATGGAGCTAGAGAGATAACAGGGCAATTAAAAATGAGAAATGGATGAAATTAATCATGACTCAAAATGGCTGGGAGAGGTTGACTTTTTTTTTTTTTTTTACATCTGTCTATAGTGTATTAAATAAAGAAAAGAAGTTTGAATAATCAGGAAGTCAGAATGATGCTGCAAAAAATAATTGCTGATTAAGAACACAGAAAGAGTAATTGGAAAAGGTAAAATATATGGTAAAATAGTTCCAGTAATAAATATCTCAAAGGAGCTAGAGGAATTGTGGAGTCTGAATGGATTTGATGGAGTGCTGTAGGGTGTTCGCAACATCTGACTTTATGTACCTAATGGCTGTGCTAAGTTACAAGATGCATCCCTCTGTAGTCATGGTGAGGAAGTCACCTCCAGAAGGCAATAGTATAAAAGAAGATCCAGGAGTCTCTGAGGGGAGCCAACCCATTCATCTGGGCACCTAAGCCAGTGCCTTGATGCAGGTGATGTGAAAGTCCCCCTTTTACCATACTGCAAAACTCCGTGGAGAGACCAGTGGAAATAAAATGTTTTCCATCAGCAATGGATGTGATGAGACCTGCCGCTGCTGGTGCTACTGCTCCACTCAGGTTATTACAGTGTTCTTATTAACAGGGTGTAAGATATTGAGTTCACATTGGCTTTGTATTCCCTTAACTCCATCAGCTTACAAGGGAAAAAATGAAGGAAACTCTGAGACAGAAATGAGGCATCTTCAAAGGGCAAAGCTGCCACTTCAGTTCCTTGTACCAGCACTAAGCTCAGAAGGGTGAACTTCAAAGGCAGTGAAGCCTCTTTTCTTCAGCAGCTGGATGAAGCAAACATAACACATAATGCACATATCTGTGCATATCAGCACAGATTTGGTTTTCCTGACTCCAGAGCTAAGAAAACACCTTTCATGCATCTAAAGAATAGGAATTCAAAAGTAATACCCTCTTGATTTTCTCCTTGTGCCTTAATCCTTTAAACAGAAATGATCCCTGGCAAGAATCTGTTTTGTTAACAGGAACCAGCAGAGAACTGTAGAGTTGGTATACCTCAAAAAGTTCCTGAAATAGGATCAATTGACCAAAATAGCCAGTGGGAGGCCAAGACAGTAAGATATGCAGAGATCATCCTTCCATGGCCTATCAGCCTTACCTTCTTCCCTCACTGCTGAAGATTTCTGCATCCTTGATCATTTGCATCCACTCAGAAAGCACTGCGGAGTGACGGTTCACAAGGCAGTCTGGAGGGAGTGTTCCAGTCATCACGTAAGGAAAGCCCTGGTGTACTGGTGTGAAAAGAGAGAAAACAGCTCTGACAAGCAGACCAGGTATGAAGTATTAAAATGCTGGCTACTGTGGGCTTGTATCCAGCCTTAGTAAACCACATGCTATCAAAGGGTGACATCAGGGAATTTAAGAAAGCAAGGGGAAAACTATTTTGCATACAGTTTTTCCTCTAGACTGCTAATTAAAACCAAACATAGCAAAAAAAAACCCAGAAGAAAGTGTTTTCCTGACTGCCCTGCCCTTCCTAAGCAGCCCGGCTAGGACAGAGCTCTCTGTGTGCTGCCGTTGCCAGCAGCCCTCTGTCTCCACCCTCCCAGCTCTGCAGAAACATCCCAGAAAAGGGCAAAGAGGTGGGCAGTACGCAGGCAGCATGTTTCCCTCACCATTTTGAACTGGAGCAAGGGTAGAGATCTCAGGCCCCCAGTTCAATCTGGAAACAGGTATATAGAATCACCACCTCCCATCTCAGAGACCAGCAAAAACCATCAGTGGGTAAGATGGGACAACAGAAGGTCCCGAGCCACTGAATGGACAAATATTCTTTATTAAGTTCTGCTTCCAGGGCCTGCTCCCACTGGCCTCCACCCTACCCATTAAATCAGCTGGAATCAGGCTAGGAACATCCAAACTCAGTGGCTTCCCTGGGTTGATTCCTCTTAATGCATGTGGGTAAAGGAAGTCAGGAGAAGCTTGAATGGCAGTTTTAACAGTTTTAGCATCTCTGGAAAAATCTCCAGCAGCCACCAGTGGCAGATTTTTTCCCTTAGTCTGTTTGCATTCTTGAACTCCTGTGTACAAGAATTGCTATTCTACAGGCAGCATTTTGGCATTTAGTCAGAAGGGAAGACCTACTGCCAGCAAATGAAAGATACCTGAGCAAAATATTTCCATCTAATTCTTCCCTGAACACTGGTTGGTCATCCACACCTTTCTTGGTCAGAAACCCTGGGAACCAATTTGCCTGAAACTGTATAAATGCACACTGAGAAATCCAGCAGGGCGCTAACTGGGAAAAGCAAGGACCACAGCAGAAAGTCAAGCTGGAATCTCTTGATTAGTTTTGCTTTAATACCTTGTACTTCTTTAGCTAGATTCACATAGTGTCCCATTAGCTCCTCTGACCTGGTCTCAGTGTGGTTCCTGTGACTTTACCAGCTTTCCCTCTTGTGTCAGCAGAAGATGTCGGAAAATAGGCATAGTTTCTTCTTCCGCAGAACATGAAACGCACCACTGTCTGCCCTAACAAGGATGTGTTCCCTGATGTGATCCCTCTTCCATGTTTTCCGGGATCAGACCCACTTCTTAATGGTTGTCTGCAACAACCTCTAAGATTCAGAGAACTTCCCCACTCAACTTCCCCTATTTACTTTTCACTATTGAGAGAGAGATTTATGCAAAACCACAGGTAACTGACATTCCTTGGTACATTCTCCTGTGATTTTCTGACAGGAGATGTTAGAGTGGACACGCTCTTGCATTGGTGCACAGAAGGTCGAATACAACCCCAAGACTTCTGCCATCTCTAAGTAGAAATCATCAGTGCTGAACTCATGCACAAATTTATCACCTCCAGTGCTCATCCCGCCTTCAGGTGTAGGTGGCATTGAAGCATACAAAACCAGAAAGTTCATGCTACTAATCCATGCCTTATTTTAATCCCGTTTAATAAGCCCTTAGTGCATATTACAATCCTTAGTTGTTTTACAAGTGATGCCTAATATAAAGGAATCAGATACACCGGTACACTCAGGTTCCTTTACTGTAATCCAGTGATACAAAATAAATGAGAAAATGTTGAGAACAGCTTCTGATGGCTTTGCATTGCCTGATTATCACAAAATCATGGCTTCAATGCACTAAAAAATCCACTCCATAATTAGTATAATTAAAGCCTTACGTATGTCTTCCTGTTTCCCCCACAGAGCGGTCATTTGTTAAATTGCCAGATAAGGTTGCTGCATCAGCTTTGAATTTCAACCTCATTTCATGGTGTAATAAGGCTTGCATGACCACTCTCTGTGCTTGCTTGCGTGTAGGTGTGTCAGTCCTTGTCTAATAACTATTGTACTAGCCAATTTCAATCAAATCGCTGGAGGTCTCAAAGGTATTCTGATCCTACAGTATTTACGACAACAGAAAACTATGTGGAGGGAGAATTTTCTGTACATGCTTTTTTCTGAAAGAATTGTAAGCACCATCCACTTTATTAGAGGTAAGGGAATCCACACAGGGGCCTGGTTAAGCTTTATTGGTCCTCCAGTTTACCAAACTATTCATAGGTAACATGATCATCCTATATGGACAGAATCATTGCAAAATAATGAAAACAGGGACCTCTGGAGGGCTTCTAAACCAGCCAACTGGTTAAATGATACTGTGCCATACCTGATAAACATCTGTCTAGCCTGTTAAAGATTTTCAATCTTAAGGTCCCCCCAGGCAATTATATGAGCATACATCTTTATTCCCCACCATCTTGTACTACAGCTGAAGCATTGTAATACATTAGTGAAGCTCTATAAAATATGGTTCAAAGCCTGCTGCTTGTGGCTGCATTTGCATTTCAATTCACAGAAGCCTAGGTAAGGGAAGGAAGGTAAAACAATGCTGCAGCATCGATTTCTCTCAGGGACATGACAGTTGCATAAAAGGCTCTGCTAATTATAGCCACCAGCTATCAACAGACTCAACAAAAGCTACAGCAGCATTGCAGCAATTCAGTGCCTACAAAAGTCCATAGCTCTTTAAGCTGAAAGCATTTGTCATGCCTAAGAATTGATTTTCAAAGGTAATGCTCCAGCAGCCCCCTGCAATAAAACAAGGGTGGACTTGACTCCTAAAGGTCCTTCAGATGGTGAGTCCTGCCAGAGCATTTTCCTCCAGCGTACCTTGTTTTTAATTGATGGGACTTCTCAGAAGGTGGATCCATTATACATGACTCACTCAACTTCAGGACTTTAATCCCAGGGAAGCTACCAGCAAAGCTCCCTTAAATTTTTGTTGGAAAAGGTGTGGACTAGACTGGAGAGCAGAAAGTGCAGTGTTTAAGCAGAAATACGCTGTTGAGTAAAAGACTCAAGAATGTCATTGCTTCTCAAAACACCAGTACCTATATTCCTAGATCAAGGGAATGGATGAGGCCGGATAAAAATTACTGTCTTCATGTAGATTTTTCACTGCCTAAATCTGAGGTTGCATTTGGAGGGTTATGCAATAATTTTACACACACATGAAAGCAGTGCCTCGAGAAGGACCGGAAAGACCACGAAATGCTGTCCTGTCTCTTTTATCTGGCTTGAGGGAATCCCAGCTGCTCACTCTTTGGTTTCTTTCCGAGCTGACACCAGACTTCTGCTCACAGTCCATCTTGGTCCCTAGATTGTGTGTATGTACACCGTAAGGCTTGAGAACAGAAGCAGATGAAGCAATATCTATGAAAAACAAAGTCTATGGTCTTTCCCTTGACCAGATCTTAGCTCTGTGTCTCTCCCAACTTTTCTCGGGGAGTGAAAAGTTTAGTATGAAATACTCTTTGGTGAAAATCCTTGGTTCTGTTTTCAGCATCAGGTGGCTTAAAATCTAAAAGCTTCTACTGCTACAACGTGGTACAAATCCCTCTACTTCGGGGTTTGTGTGTTGGTATCTATCAGGTTTGGAGCTGCCAGCAGCCTGGCAACACAAGAGGTAATTCCTCAAGTGAGGGAGATGACTTTATAGAAAAAGGGAGTGATGGCATTCATACTCTACTCTCCCTCAGCCTGCCTTCTTGCCAAAAAAATGACAAAATATTTAAGCACAACATGACTTTTAAATTGTTTGTGGCATTTGGAGTTGAAACTCTAAGCAATAATTATGCTAATGAGAAATAAAGTATTTTCTTGGCAGCAGAATACTTTTTTGTTGGCATTGTTGTTGACTTGTTTATTTGTTGCGTTCTTGTCATCATTGCTGGCTTCTATTTGTATGCAGTAAGTGCCATTTACAGCTGTCCTTGAGAAAACTGCTGCAGCTTCCAAAAATTGCTTTCCTATTTCTTTTTTTTCTTGTTTCAAAAGTAACAGCTTTTTGTCTTTTCAGGCCTTCAACAACTGCACGCCACGTAGCTATTCCCTGGGAATGGTAATGACTTTCTCACCAGCACAGTAGGGCAGCGCGCCGGGGGAATAGATGTGGGGACGTGCCATTACACTGATACGAGAGAAATGAAGTGCCCGTCCACAGAGGCCTCAGTATTGGGTCGAATGATCAGTTCTTAATTGCACAACGAGCAGGAGGAAATGGAGTAGATCCAGGGGGATCTGCAGAGGAAGAAAGTAAACTCTTGGCCAGAGCTTGCTGCAGAAAACTGCTTTTCTTCAGCTTATACATTTTGAGCATAAGCAGCAGCTTGATGTGAACAAAGCAATTTTCATAGGGAAGTCCCTTGAAAAACTAATGATTAATTCTGCTTTCGCTTATTTAAGTGGACCAGCCCCAGTGGCCTGCTCTGAAGATGGGCCTTTGGAGCCTCCCTGCAATGTGGTGTGCAGTGGCTACGACTGCAAACTCTGGCAGCAGAAAGGCTGCAGCCCTCAGAGCTTCTGCCTTGCTTTGTTTAGGGCTGTGTGTGGATGCTCTCTGCCTGCAGAGGAGACCCACCTACTCATGGAGGATCTTTAGCTTCCTGGCATACCGCAAGGAAGGGCAGCATCAGTTCAGCCGCAGTGCAGTTGATGCCTCAGTTAATTTAAGTGAGAGTTATAAGACTGACCCACTGATTAGTGTGATCTGCATGAGCCAGAAAACCCCTTGCTGTGGGAGCAGGGTCGCGAGCTCTGTGGAGGAACACGAGTGACCAGGGACTGCAAGATGGACCAGACCGGGGGAATCTACACAGAGCCTTTAAAATGGATGCGAGCCTGGTTTCCTAGTTTTCCCTGTCACATCTGTGGATAAATCACAGCGAGTTTTTGGCGTTTCATATTAAGATACAACTGACTCTATCCAGTGACTGAGTTATCCTGTGACAATTGTTTGAAATAATGTAAATAGGAAGTGAAATCTGGTTTACTTTTTTAAAATTTATATGAGTTCCTGAGATTTTGGTCATATTTTAATGGAAGGTGTAATTAGTAGGTAATTGAGTTAAAGGTGAGATACTGCAAATGCAATTCATTGAGGCTCAAATTTTAAACTACTAATACATGTGTAGCTGCTAGAAATGAGAAACATAGACACAGAATAATATCTGCTGAATCTCCTGTCTCTGCATTGCATCTCTAGCATGCAATAAATTACATTTTCTTCTTCTTGTTCTCTTTGGGGATATTGCCCGAAAAATCTATTACTTACCAGATCAGTGAATCAATAGATGTTATTTTTCTCTTTGTGCTGGATCTGCACTGAGCACAGCAAGGAAAACCTGCCTCTCAGTGCACAGAAGTTCGTGATTGTTGCCACGCAAAATGGTCATAATATAAAAGCTCTATGTTCCAGCACTTTGTGTGACACATCACCATTTCTACACCTTTTTGTATATTTGGTGAACAGTTGTGTGCTTTTTTAATAAAGAGGGTATCTGATTTCCAAAATTACGGAATCATCTGTAATAACAAGAGCCACAAACTGACCAAAATAAACCTTTTTGCTTGCTTCAGGTTATATTAGATGCCACTTTCTCAGGGCCTGGCACTCGGCAGGTGTTTCTGAGAGCTGCCCTGCTGCATTATGAGCAGTTGCTGATAACAATCCTCCCACCCCAGCATGTCTGCTGCTATATTGACACAGCCCCACTGTCTCTAATTCTGCTCCTTGTCGGAGGATCAGACCTACCCAGGGCACACTGCTGCAGGGAAAACAATGTCTTTGTACAGACACATAAAATAAAAACAACCAGGAGTCACGCAGATGCATGTAAGAACATACCCTTCGTACTGACAAACATCAATGCAAGCACAACCCGCTGGAGATTAAGGCTGTACTCCCTGCCAGATGCATTTCCTCCTTCTACATATTGACTTTCTTTCCTCCCTTATTGCTTTACTCAGTAGTTATACCCCAGAACACACCCATAATGCTCCAAACAGGAAAAACAAAACAAAATAGAGATTGAGGGAGCAGGTCAGCAGCTCCATAATACAGCATTGCACTTATAAGATGGAAGGCATTTCCAAGGAGTCTGGGGAGAGTACTGATGTATCCCAGTTTGTTCCTTGATACCCAGGTGAGCACAAAGAAAGGGAGGAGTTAGAAATTGCTGCCACGTCAGTACCTGTTTCCTGCTGACACCCAGCCTGGGGTGTTACACCCATGCCCAGTGTTTGTAAAACTCGTTAGTCCTGACCTGCACTGCAAATCCATTTTGCACTCATAAGGAACAAGCAGATAAAAGCTGGAGGCTAATGCATTTCTGTCTGCCTTCTTGTGTCATTCATCAGTAGCACCACACTTCAGAAACATCAGGATTTTTCTTTTCAACTACCTGCAGGAGGCAGCTTTTGTGTTCAGCTATAGGTCACTCAAGAGATTAGCCTCATGGAGAACCAGTGCCCCCCGTGCCAGCCTTCTGAATCCTAATGGTGACTGAAAAGCACGCCACCAATGACATATCAGGATTCAGATTTCCTCAAATGTGTGCCTTGAAGTACATACCAGCTCCAGAACAGGAAGGTTACTACAATTACTTTAAGATAAATGAGCATATTGCTTTGCTTTTAGAAAAGCAGAGAAGAAAACAGTGATGTGAGACTCTATCCCAAAGTCTGAATTCATTTTATATTTGTGGTTGGATGAACATTTGGATGACTGGTTTTGCTGCACTAGGGAGTTTTCTCTCAGTTTCAGGAGTTTGAGAATCAATTTTCCATCACCAAGTAGCATATTATGTCTTAAAGATCTAGGAAGGACCAGGTTCCTTGAATATATTAATAGCTATGGGTTTTATTAGTTTAGAAAAAAGAACAAGGAGGAGGCAGGTGCCAGACACTGGACAAATAACCTTCACAATGTGGAAAATACTAAGCAGTTTAAAAGATGCTGGCCATAGCAAGATCTTTCCAAGCGCTGCTGACTAGCTAGGAGATAATTCATACCCAGTTGGATGAAGCTGCACTTGATTTGTGCAAGACAATGAAGGAGAAATAAGGCAAGACAGTATGACTGGTTTTTTTGTTTTGTTTTGTCTAAAATCAGAAAAGCCAAGGTTAGGTGCACCAAATGTTGTCTCCAGAGTGGAGAAACTGCCTGAAAGATGCTTACCTGCTCCAGGTGGCCAGAATTAAGTACCTCTGAGAACAAAGTCAGGGCACTCGCAATGGGCCCTGACTCCACTCCTCTCTGCCTGATTTCTGCCTGTTCAAGGGAGGCCCACGAGGAGCAAGGACAAAGCCAGCAGAGCATCACTCTCCAGGCTCCTGTCTTCATTTTCACATCCTATTTTTCCACATGCAAAACTGCAAGATCTGAATGGTTCATTAGTCGCCAGGGTTTATAGGCACAGTTTCCATTTTTGCTTATTTTGGCTTTCTTCACTTGCTGTTTTTCTTGACATAGCTGTGTGTTCAGCTTGTATTTTCTATCTTTTTAAGGTACCACATGTCCATCCAGGAACTTCCCTCCATCCCCCTTATGCAGCCCTGAAAATATTCATGTTCTTAGTCTAAAAGTATTCTGAAACTTTGGGACTCATCACAGAATTTAAATCTCTGGTTTATAAAGGTTATTAAATTTCTACACATCATAAAATGCCCAGTTGAAATCCACCTCATAATTAGAGCTGAGTAGAGAAAGACAGTTTTATTTCACAGAAGATTTAGATGTTTCAAAATCTGCTTTTCCTCCAGTTCCAAACAGTATCCTAGTATTTCCACAGTTTCTACAACACACTGGAAGGGGACAGCCTACACTGGGATGGACCAGTAGCCTGGGAGCCCAAAGAGCCACTGCCCTGCAAGTCCCCGGTACAACCCAAACTCCTGGCACCCCAACAGCTGTCCGGGAAGTGAAAACACAATTTGTGTGTATGGGAGGTGGGATACAACCACCGTCAGAGGGAAAAGTGGCTTCTGAACAGAAGTCCAGACACTGATCGGTTTTTGCACAGAATTTTTTACATAATATTGATCAAAGAGTTGTGACTGCTGGGATTATTTTGAATATATAGTATGTTGCAGTCCCATGTGTACATATGAAAAGTAAAATAAGTCCACTTGACTTGAAACCTATGCAGAGTCCTTTTGTAGTCAGCACAATCTCACTCTTAATTTGGCTTATAAATTGTTTTTAAAGTGCACAAGTACAGTACATTATGTCTGCCTCTTTTTTACATACTTTAATGGATGTGAACATTTAAAGATTAGTTTGCAAAGAACACATATGGTAACATGGAGAAGAATATAATGAAAGGACCGAACACTCTTCCCTGTGATTTAGCCAAAACCAGGTTGGATTTTGATATTCATCTAGTTCCATTGAAGCATATCTAAAACATTCACTCTGCTATCTGTGGTTCATTTACTAACATGATTTTATATAATCTTGACAGCTTTGAATTACACTCAGGTGCTTATAAATGCCTTTCAAAACATCTTAGCTCTTGATGTACAATAACCCAATCCATTCCCTGGCAGCTGGATTTAACTGTGTCAGAAAACAACAGACCACCACAGAACTCCCATTGTTGAGCTTTGCCAATTAAAGTCCTGTGTCTCCTAATTTTTCACCTTCTGCAGAAATCAGAATTGAAGCATATTTTATGTGGCATCTTCTCAGTCATTTCTGTGCCAGATGTGAGTTTCCTGGATACACAAAAGCATCTGATCTTTACCATTTTCACATAGTAGCTGATCAAAAGTGACGTTATGTGAAAAAGTGTTACATATTTATTGCTTTATCCTTCTGAGTACCCTGTACATGCCCTTTGTGTTCATAGCAGGTCTTACAAAGATGTCCATTGGTTTTATAAGTAGCACAATAACCTCCAAAGGTTTGTAGGTATGATTTGGACAAGTGTGCTAGGATTGCACTTGGCAGTTATTTTGAGCTGGATTTCTGCCTTGCTGAAACAAGGACAGACTAATTAGACTTGGACTCTTCAGCTGAAAAGAAGAGACAGCTGAGAGGGGAGATAATAGAGGTTTATAACGATAACTGAAGTAAACAGGGAACAATTACTCAATCTTCCACCCACTATGAGAATTAGAAGGCACCCCAATTATCAGGCAGCAGGTTTAAAACAAAAAGAAAGAAATACCTTTCCTCATAACATCTAATTAAACTGTGAAACTAACTGCTCATGAAGGTTGCAGAGGCCAAATGCACAAATGAATTAAAAAAGGGATCAGACAAATTCATGTAACTATGAATGTCCACCAGTGGTGAGGAAACGTGACTGTCTGGATGCAACCTCTGGCTCAGGAAGCCCCTAAAAATCAGCAGCTGGGAAGGCGCCAGTTTGCATTTGTCCTGCTTTTTATGCTCTTCCAGAAAGACCTGTTGTTGGCCGCAGCTGGAAGCAGGACATGCATTCATGCGGCCACCACAAGAGGAGGGTCACCGGAACAGCATCCTCCTGCCATGAGCAGGATGGGCTCTGTGGCCTCAGCCAGCATGGTCATGAGGAGAAGCACATCCCCGCTCAGCCCCCCTCAGCACTTTTATTATAACAAAAGACTGTAAAGGCAAACTATAGAATTGATCTCTTGGTGGAGAACAATGCCACCCAGCCACTGGGGGCACTGCAGTCACTGCCTCAGCCCTTTTTTTTCAAACTCTTGCACTGTTTTCTGCTCCTCCAAATTTTGACGTATTATAGACTAGAAAAGGCACATGTACAAGCACAAAGGCACAGTATTCAGCACATGTGACACATTTGCTTTTCTTCTCAAATATCACCAGCTGGGAGGAAACGGGGACTGTTTAGACAGTGTTACTGCTTTGTACCTTCTGCTGCCTGTGACTTTTTCCCTCCCAAGAAGTGTAATGGCAGGACACAGTCCTCCATTCAGTAGAAATAAAGTTGTAAAAGAATCAGGAAGATGATCTCCCCTCAAATAAAATTTGTTTCATTAAAGGAACAAAAGAATGTCTCTAGACAAAAACTATTTCAGATATAATACTTTAGGAAAAAACAAATTCTTTCAAGCCACGGAAATCACTGAGGAGCCAAAGTGACGCAAACTTCAAACATGGGACACATCACCTCACTGAAGTGACAGAAAGCATCCTTTCAGGTGCTGACAAATCAGAGACGAGAAAAAAATGAAAGACACGAAACTGAATCAATATACTTTCCTCCTGAATGAAGGTTGGTTTCATTCTAGTATTCTGTTTAAAAAAAGATAAAGTGGAAAAAATGGGAGCAGAAAAACTCAAAGAAATAATATAGTTGCTTTCCATCACGGTTCTTTCAAAGCTGATTTCAGATTGTAATTTGCCTGGAATTGCTTCTTGAACAGTCCCTTGGTTTCCTGTCTGCTGTTCCAGGTTGAATGAAAGACACAGTTGCTGCTGGTAAAATAAGCTTTCTCTTTTGTAAATGTGCCAACTTGCACTCTCTGCCATCAGCAGACAAGCCAAATGGTTCTTCTGGGGAAATATGAATTTCCAGGCAACTCAGCTGTTCAAAGCCTCAGCATAATAATACTAAGGCCAAAAAACAAAGTGCAAAAAAGAAAATAATCCATTCTGTAACATCCACAAAGACAAAACAGAGAGATCACAATTATATTATCATCCACTTAATTTAAATCTATGTGAGGAAAGCATGCAAGGGGGTTTCAGGAAACTGTAAAACTGCTAATGCTACAGGTTATCTATACAGAAAATGTTTACCTTTCAATACCGTGTAGTTCTATCACTAGATACGTTGCAGGTGATATGACCTTCTGTGTGGCGATCCAGATTAACCTCCACCTCCCCCAGGAAAAGGAGATCAGAGAGCCAGGCTGTGCTGACTCTGCCCACCTTCTGCCATTTGCTTCCCGGGAGAAGCTCCAGCCTGGCTTGCTGCTCATGGAGCGGGCCCAAGCCAGATGGGAATGGAAGCGTCTCCACAGGAGCAAAGATGGCAGGCAAGGCTGTGGAAACCTGGTGTGATCCCAACTTCAGCTGCGTGTTTGCCCTCTCTGCCAGAGCATTACCCGTGCAGCGGCGCTGGGAGAGCAAGGCTTCCCCAAACCTCCTTCAAGTCTTAAACAAGCCCTCCTTTATTGTCATTTTTAGCTAAGCAGCCAGATTTTATATGGAAGCAACCGAAAGGCAAATACATTTAGTTCCCCTTTGCCTGTTCCCTGGTAGCAGGCAGTAACCTCCAGCAGAAGGACAGCTGCCTACAGCTGGGGGGTGAAGGGGCTACACCAGCTTGAAGTGTGGCAGCCCTCAGCTGGGTGGCCACCTACCAGCGCCTGGAGGTGGCTGGCTATCTGCACCTGAGCAACAGCGCTGGTGGCAGAGATTAATCATCAGGCTGGTTTTCTGCTGCTGAAAAAGATATTCTTTCGCTTTTGTTGTGCCTTTTGGTGTTGAGACACCGTTTCATTTTGCCGAGGAATATGAAAAAACTCCCCAGGAGCCTACGGCTTCAAGGGAGGGAGGAAAAATCCCCCCCAGCCACAAAGCCCTCATTAAAACTCTACACAGCTGTAGGAATAGAGAGCCACATTTTGATCTTAAGAGTGTTAGTGGAAAAGGCTTTATGTTGGTGATTTTTGAGGCTTTCTGGCTGCCGCTTGCCGATATCGATCACACAGCAGTACTCGCCTTCTCCCCCAGCCTGCTGGGCAGGAGTTGTTTTCCAGCCCATGCATCATGTACAAGGTGCTCCTGCGTTTCCACGAAAGCTGGAGCGTTTTGTGAGTAAAGCCCTATTTTCATAGCAAAGTCAATGCTACCTTCGTGGCAGGAAAAGTCAGGTCTCGGGTGGCAGCAGCCCAGGAGAGGCTGAGCCCTGTCCGGCTGCGAGTCTGACCCAGCAGCGAGGTCTGTGAAAGGTGGGAAGCCTGTCTCCCTGCAGCACGGTTCGGTGTCACCAGGGGAAAAGGCTGGGGGCAGGATGGGCAGAAGAACACAGACAGGATCAGCAGCAGCTCGGCAGTTACCTCAGTCCATCTTTCTTGGCCCCCAGCATTCAGGCTCCCGGCGAACACAAGGTTCATCAGGATTTTCTATAAAAGTCCTTCCAAAAGCATGACGTTGTGATGTTAATGGATTGCTACTGTTAGAATGTAATACTGATATACTGCATTACAGAGAGAAAAATCATCATAAACGGCCGAAGTTATGTTCTTGCCCAGGAAACTGTTCAGACAGGGGGAACTTTGTCAGACATTTTCTGCATAAGCTGGCGGCAGAAAGCATGACAAAAGGGTAAAACCCATGTCACGCCTCACCTGGCAAATTCAGAAGCACTCTGATGTAAATCAGAGGGTGACAGCACAAACCAGTAGTTCCGGTTCACTGTGGTTTGCACGCTCCAGAGGCTTTTCTAATAGCAAAAGCTATCTGAACTTTACTTAGCCAGCAACACGAGGTGAGATCTGGTCATATGTTTCAGTCTGGAAACTCTTGTCCTGATCTGTCAACATGCCTGGCCCACCTGAATGTGAGGTCCTTAGTCAGGGAGAGATGTTGAGAATAAACAGGGGGAAATGGTCTCATAGAAGAGGACAGACTTGATGGCACAGATTCAGTCTGCTGTGCATTTTTAGGAGCAGTCAGTGGAAAGCAGGAATATAAAGTTTATTCTACAAGGTAACAGCAACTAACACTACCAAGGCAATAGCATTCCCAGAAGTTATCGTGTGCAGGATCTAGGGCTATTTGCATTAAAGATTTACAACTAGGACCTAACGCTGTCCTCTACTTAGAGATGGGTTAGCTTAGAGTGGAATACAGAAGATATGAGGAGGGTCTAAGCTGAGTGCAAAAAAAAGACATAAGGAGGGAAGAAATAAGTGAGCGCTGAGTGAAGCTTGTGACGCTTCAATGAGAATAATCCTTTTTCAGACCACAAAAACATTTAGAGAGGAAATGTTGCAATAAACCTCAGACATGCATTGATGAGAGACTGTAAATTCAGTTCCAAATGTTTGAGAGGTTGTTAAGTAGACTAATATTAAGTGGGATTATAAATGCAATGGCATGTAATATCGCTTTTAAGTAACTAGGGAAGCATTATATGAACTGACAATGGTGATCTGTGGTTGTGGGATCTTAATAAATTTATGAGTTTGTTACTGAATTTCATTTATTGCCATCATAGGAAATGCTTACGCATGAGAATGCTACGTGGATTGAGATAATTGATCATCCAGGGAAATGTCTAAATGCATTTAAAGGAAACTTTCAAATACCAATTTTAAATTAACAAGAAAAAAAAATACGTTAAAATCTATTCAGGGAATATTGTTATTAGCAGGACACATTCAAGCCCCTTAGGCAAGAAATGTTCCCTGTTAGAAGATATTTGATCTAGACTGCAGGAGAAGAAAAGTTTTAAATCAGCCCTCCCAGTACAGATCCTCTCCCCAAAGACACAATAATACCCGTGACCAGATGCAACATCCCACATCACACTTCGGCACTGGAATCAATTCACCAGAGGTCTAAGTATCAGCACGAGCCCTGGTTGCCCACATGCCCTAGTTGCAGCTTCACATTCAGCAAGTCACTGCTGTGCCCTATATGCTGTGCGCTATATCCAAGGACCAAGCAATAAGTGTTTCTTCAACATGAGTGTTGATCAGGCCGGAAAGTGGTCCCAGGAGCACTTAACCCAGCATCTGCCCTGCTTTCCCCTAGGAGAAGCAATAGGGAGAGACAGGGACATGCACGTTTTCTGCTCTCAGGCTAAGCTGGGGAGAGCACAGGGACACGTCCCCTCCCTGCAAAGCTGTAAGCCACTTGTGGACCTGCTGGAGAGTCTCTGCTGGCCACAGCTGAGCCCCAGGAGCAGGGAGGGAAGGAAAGAAGAAGGTGTCAGCAAAAATAATAAAAGGTAGAGGAAGGGTAGGGGGGAAAGAAAAGATAAAGACAGTGTAAGACACAAGAAAAACAGCAAAAGGAAGGGTTCTTAAATGTGGAAAAAGGAGGAACAGAAATGAAGAGACTAAGAAATCAATCAAAGAGAAAATGTACTTGAGGGATGGATGAAGGGCAGTAAAAATGAAGGAAGAGAAAGAGGAAGTGAAGAACAGAAGGTGGGGATGCAGACTCTATTACAGTATTATTGAAGTCTAGTGTCAGATCTCACTGAACATAAATTGGTTCTTTTTATGATGAATAAGATTTTTTGATGGGTTTTGTGGATTTCCACAATAGTCCAAAGAGCTCCTGCTTCAGTGCAGTTGCAATTGTACAAGAGTAGCTGATATCAAAACGGATATGAAAAACTAAAGGGACATAAGATTAAAAGGCTGCAGGGTATCCAGGCAGCACTATGAACTACGTGTTGGTCAAACCAGCCCTTGGCTAAGGCCCTGAGCAACTAAGAAAGAAATCATGTGGTCTGGAGTCACATAACTCAGCTGGGACCTAAATGACACCAGTCCAGGGTCAGGGGAGAGAAAGCTACAGCTTCCCAGCTGAACCTCCTTCTTTCTCTTTCCTTGACCTTCGTGTCCTTCTCTACCAAGATCTCACCCATCTTTCCAACTTCCAAACCCTAAATATTGTTCCTTAATTCTTACTCACTCCTTGGTCTTAGTGCATTGATTTGCCTGGCCTTTCTCTCAGGCATTTTTATTTGAAAGCTTTTGAAAGCTGTTGTTCTGTGATTTTTTTATATATATGTTCACTGCTCGTGAGCGCTTGTTAAATGAATTTGTTTGAATTAAACTGTTAAACGATGTGAGATAGTTTGCCACAGGATATCACTGAAATAGGCAATCAGCTCCAGAAGCAGTGTGGATTTTTACTGCAGCAGAAGCACTGTTAAAACTCTGAAGCAAGCTTCTGTCAAATTAACAGAATATTAAATACAATCAAATAATATAAAGTCAAGAGATATCTCCCAGGTAGCTTTGATGGGGATTTACAGAATTAATATGTTCATTTCTTAAAGACACCTGGTGACCTTTGGAGCCTCTCTGCCGTACAAGCCTGCATGTGCCCTGGCTGGGAACGAGAGTTTTCCTGCATGAGGGCATCTGCAAAGAGCGAGCAGTGGGAGAGCAGGTCTGTTTAAACCTCCACTACATTAGAAGGTGGGCCGTGGGAACTGCCTTTTTAAACTTATGTTCGTGCTTGCCCAAGACTTTTTTTTGGTAATACATTTCTAACCGCAGAAGTGTGTGTCTAATTGGCCCTGCATCATGAGGATGCAAACAGGGGTCATCTCCACTGAGCCACATGTGGCTCAGCTGGTGAGAAAACAAATGAGGGGAAGGAGAAATTAGGGTTTCTCTTGATCACCTGTCCACTTTGGCTTTCCCTTTTCTTTTCATCTACGTCCCTTCTTAGCCATTAGCTGATTAAAAAAAATCTTTGTTGTCTGGCATTTGCCCCCTTGTACTTGTGAAGAAGTGTTGCAAGTCAGCAAAGTGATGTCCTAGCGCCACATTGTGGATTGAAGTTTGCTCTGTACGCTGGATCTGCTGCTCCTTCATGCCTTTGAAGTGCAAATACAAACATCCCCGGCCATGAGTCATCATGAGCCTGAGAGGTTTTGAACAAAGGCTGGGGCAGCTCCATAAACAAATACGTTTCTAATGAAACCGTGCTTTAATGGAAAAAATTCAGTGGGCACACTGATGGCATGTTTCTCCCCTTATTTCCATGTACCTGTTAGAGAATGGAGAACTAGAACAAATAAGGTCAGAAGAATAAACTCTGACTGACAGATATTAACTTCAACTCTACTTTTGAAATTAATTTCTTGTCTTTCTTGCTCCAAAATGAGAGAACGGGCATGCTGTGTCTTATGTTCTGACCCTGGTGACAAGACTTCTGAAGCCATCGATCAGGTTTCTTGGCTGTTTAGTGGTGGCTGTAGGAGTCTGAGTCACTGGGATATTCCTAGGGTGGCACCCAGGAGGCTCAAAGGATAGATTTAGCAATCCTATAATTCCTGTTACACACCTCTCCCAGCCCTGTGCTGTCTCATGGTAGCATCCCTTACTGCTCTCTGCTGTCTGGATGCAGGTGTGGACAGTGATGAGGAGAGCAGGCTGGTTGCATCCCATCCCCTCTTGGGTTCCTGGCAGCACCTGGCACTACATGTTCCATCTCCCACTAGAAAATCAGCACATATTATTTGCATTCATTGTAATTGAAAGCTTATCTATCCTTCTTTACTCCTGCACCCTCTTTTTCATGTCTTGAAGCTGTAATAATCCCTGCTTGCCTCTTTGCCTCTGCTAGTCTGAAATCCTGTTTACAGGATACACACACTTGGGAATTCAAGCCCTCTAGAAATCAGAAATCAGCTTTTATGAACTGAGATGTGGGACCACATGGCAGTGTCCTCTTTTTGAATCTCAGCATCAAAGGAGGGAGCTCCCCTGAGATTTCATTTGAAGCTCTATAAATACTTTATATTTTCATTTTAAAATGCAAATTCTTGTGTATTTTCAAAATGAAACGAAACTTCTGAAATTGTCAAAAAGGTCTCCCTTCTGAGAGGGAATCCAAAGTCCGTGGTATGGTACACAGTATACAAAAAAAGTCCCAAGTAATGCAGAAAACATGATACAGAAAGTTCATTCCTCTAGTATCGGTCAGACATCAAAGCCACAATCAACAGGTCTTTTGCCAGAAAAGATCTTGCAGTGAGAAATTTTCTTGCCTCAAAGAGAACACAGTACATAACTCTTACTATCCACTCAGTTTTCATCTTTATTCCCATCTAAATAATTTTAAAGAGCAGAAATGAAAAAAAAAAAAATTTCTTAGGAGCATAGGTTGCTCCACGATTAAAATGATTGATGCCCCTTGCACTGAAGGACATTCAGGAGTGCAGGCTGAATGAGCTCTGGATATAGCTCTAAGTCCTGAAATGAGTCATCCAATATTAAATATTTTTGTTGCCATTAGATAAATTATCTAAGAAATAAGAAAATAGTTGAATGCTTTCAACACAGATTGGATCTTGAACATGGAAAAAAAGTCTTTTTCTCGTAAAAAGCCATTTTCTTACACAGCTCTGATTATGATTTTGAACTCTAGAGGAGCAGCACTGAGGAGTCACTTAAACACCAAGCTCAGCAGGAACTGGAGGCCTGGAGGTGCTGCCTCACCCAGGAAAAAAAGTCCTTTTTTTTGTGAGAGATGAAGGGGTTCCTGCTGAAGAGAGTGTAGCAGGAGTCATGAAACACAGGCTTTTTCATCAAACCTTTGCCTGTGAAGGAGAAACCCTGGCTCCTTGTTGGTGCTGAAAGCAGGTGGGATGGATGACCCCACCACATCTCAACTCTCATGAGCAGCTGCTGGAGAAGTTCAGGGTAGTGCATAAACCACTACCAACTTACCAGCTTTCCAGAGAGCAAGCCTGGGGTACAGGGACAGCAGCCATCATGAACTAGTCTCTCTCCCTCCACCCTCTCCCTCCAAAAAGTGGACCAGTATCACCACTCCCTATGGAGCCCAGTGCTGACAAGGAAATCTCAGCAGAAGGCTCTCTTGGCTCCTTCACAGCCAGTCAAGGGAAAAGTTTAAGGTCTATGGAAAAAATGGGACTTGTGGCTGACGGTAGGGGAGGGTCTGAAACCCCTTTCCTTGGGAAAACTTGGAGCATTGGAAGGATCAGCTTGAAGAAAGTAAGCCGGTGCTGCCTCGGAGCAGTGTCACTCAGAGAGATGTCACACAGGCTGGTTCATGCCTCCCTACACCTACTGAGTTAGTCAGTGAGAGAAATGGTGACATTTGGTACTGCAAGGTTCAGTGCATTTAAGATCAAACTTTCACGAACCAAGGAAAGACTTAGCTTTCTTTAATCAGATCCTCACCAAACTGAAGAACAATGACTCTGCCTGAGACCAGCTCAGTGTACCTTGACAAGAATAGGTGACACAGCAGGGAATATTTTTTCCTGCACTTCCTTCTGAAAGCCCAACTGGAAGGTCTGAAACTGTCATTTCCACCCTTTCCCAGTCCTGGCAAACAAATCACTCCCAGACTGGAGGCTGATACCAGAAAACCCCCTCACGCAGCCAGGCAGCCTGGCACAGCCTGACCTTCTGGGGGTGCTCTGAAAGGTGCAATAGTGGAACCCCCATTGCCTCTAACATCCTCCCCTTGTCGAAACCGGTAAGGTCCTACGACATGCTCTCACTGCCACCCTTGCTCACCCCTCACAGGGTTGCATTTCAGAGCTTCGTTTTACAGCTGAGTAGAAAACAAACCTTACAGCATTCATCAGGGGGGTCAGGTTGATAGCTGTGCACTTACGGAGCTGGAAACCAAACAGGAGTGTGAGAGAGTGGGTATAAAACACATACGGGTAGACTTTTTTTACTTATTTCCTCCACTGCAGACTAGCTTCAAGGGAACTAAAATTGCTGGCCTTTCACTTGTCTTTGTGAGCTAAATAAATCAAGGCCCACAGATTACTGTCATCAACTCTTCTTATTTCCCAGTATTCCCAAAACCTCTCACCATCGTGTTCCTAAAACTTCTTCCTCTCATCTTTCAGTTTAGGTCAGAATTGTAGCACGGTTGAGCAGCGCCCTGATGGTACAGCTGTAAGAGACGCACTAGGAGACAACTGTCTTGAGCAACACCACCTTACTCCATGGCACAAAACAGTGTTGAACACAGTAACAATTTGATATTTGGGAGGATGCCTGTTCCTCTCAGCCTTCATCTCAAACACTGAAAACTCAATGCCCTAATTCAGCCCTGGCAGCACCTGTCTACCATTGGCAGCTCAGGGGACTAAAAGTTCCCGGGTAGCACAATCTAGCACTTTCTGGCCAAACATTTTGAAACAATAAAACTTAATTCAGCTGGCGCCAGTTTTTACTGCTCACCAGTAAGCATATCAAGACCTTGAAGTGCAAGGAGACATAAAAAGAAAGGAAGGAAACAAAGAAAAAAAGCTTTTGCTGGGGCCACGGGTGCATTTTAAGTCATAACCCTAATTCTCAGAGCTCATGTTTTAGAATAGACTTTCTTTATGTGAGTATATGTCATTTTTCCAATGCCTTTTCTTTACAACTTCAGATAAACATATAGAAACTTCTGGCACACATGGGCAAAGCATGAAGTCCAGTGGTGCTTACACAGTCTAAAATAATAGTCTGTTTGCTGGCACAGCAACATCATATTTGCATTTGTGAAGGTAGATTCATGGGTACCTGCCACACATTAATTAAAGTGCAGTTGAGGAAGACTGTGACTTCTTCATTCTTTGAAAGCTATTGCAGAAAGGTTGGTAAGGCGAAATGATTGAAATGATTGCTAATGCTTGGTTGTTGGGTAAATGATTAAGTAGCACAAGTATGGAGGAAGAAATAACACAAAATGTTATTCATGTGCACTTGAGTTGGTAGAAATACCTCAGAAAATATACTGTACAGTTGGAGAAACAGCATTTAATGGAGGATGATTACCAGGGATATTCAAAGACATCTTCTCAGTTAATGCTGTGTATTATAGTCTAATCTTTTCTATCATTTGTAGCACTTTATAATATTTTCCCCATTTTTGCCTTGAAATTAAACCAAATGTAGATCTGACACATTCTGTACGGTAGAGTCTACAGCAACTAAGACCTCAACAACCTCTTTTGCTTCCACTTTTTTATATAGAAATAATGAAATCCATTGAAATACAAAAACAATCCAGGTATTTCATAAAGCTAGAGAAAATGTGTTATTTGTGCCCCTGCTTGTTTCAAAGAACATCAGGCAGAATTTAGAACAATTACTAGTCAACGTAAAGTAATGTATAATTTTACACCTAACTTTGCTATGAACTGTAGGCTTGAAAGGCTATGAAATTGCTGCAATTACCATCTCCCACAAGGGACTCATTAAAAAACAAAATTACAGTAGATGATCTGAACAATATGTCCAGGAAATTCACACTATCCAGCTGGGATGTTTGTATGGCTGTAATGATACATCTAACACAACAGGTGGGAAAACATGCTATGCATCTGAATTGTAGCATTCATGATGCAGACAGTGCTAGAGATACCACTTAAATAAACAATATGGTGTAGAAATGTTACCCTTTTTCCATCAAGGAACTTTGTGTGATCAGTGACAAAAACTCTGATCCATGATGATGCCACATTTGCTATTCAAAGCTCAGGTGTGTTGCATTTAAAAGATTTCAAGGAACTGGTGAGTGTAGAAAGCATCTTCCCTTTCTCCTCCCATCAGAATTTTGGCATAGAGTTAAATTAAAATTACCACATTTGAAACATTAATGAAGAAGGAAAGGAAGGAAATGTGGCTGTGCTATGTTAAACGTCAGACAGTTCTGTGCAGTGCCATTAGCTTCAAAGAGTGCATCAGTGAAGGGAAAAGATAGTTCAAAACCAGATTTGGATGCTGAAAAAAAGCCTCCCACAGTCTAAAAGAATGTAATACAAATGACAGATTATGACAGCAGCGGAAGTGAAATCTAAATGGTCAAAAGAGCAGCTGTTTAATCTTTAAATATAATGAGACAACTTAAGGCTCATAATAACAATTAAAATAAAGAGGCTGATCCCTGTTTTATAAAGGACAGCTAAAACTAGGAGTTACTAAACTAAAAATAGGGCAAAGAACAAGAAAGGTTTTATTAAATAAACAAGACAGGAACCAAGGAGATCTCCAAGTGAACATCAAGAAAACATTTCTAATTTCTTGAAGAAGTACAAGAAAAGGTGTAAAAAAAGCTAAGGGGAACAATTCATCTGCACTCTGCTTTGAAGAATGTTTGCAAAGATGATTGAAAACTGTTCCAAAAGCACAACTGTCATAATAGATAGAATAAGGGTGGGAAACTTCTAAGAAGAGGCATGAACAGAACAGAAGAGAAAAAGCTGTGAGGACTATCAGAATTCAGTCTCTTCCACTTGCTAAAACAAGAAACATTGATGACTTCTGTGATCTGAACTGCAGGGTCTGGTGCTTAATGCTGACCAGGTAATTTTACCAATAACTTTAGAATTAAATTAAACCTTTGTAAAACACACTGAAAAATACAGCTAAGTTAGTTACTGAATTTCAAATGCTGGTCATCAGCAGTGGGAACCTTGAGAGAACATAAAGTCCTCTGGTAAGTTGACTGAAATGAAAATTACTGCCAGGTTCTATAATGTCCCTGCATTGTACAGCATAAAAATCTTAGCCTCATCATTTAAGGGGCAAAATACAGTTATCTGCAGGGATGGTTAAATGTAGAGCACAACTGCAAGCAAGCCAAGGTCTCTCACCATGCTACCAACAATATTTTGGAGCCCCTTCTCTGCACGGAAAATGTGATTCTGTGGTTATCTCTCTATACTATAACTATCTTATTCTGCCTTTTACTACAGAGGCAAATGGTGACATTAGGAAGGCTTGCCTAGCTCCTGCCATCTAGCTTCCTGATGATATTTTCCATGCCAAATGTCTGGTTCAGCCTGAATTATTTGTATGTGGCAGATCTTAATATTTTCTTAAACTGGTAATAGCTAACATATACACTAAATAGTTTGTAGTTTAAGAGTGACACCTCAAACTCTATATCCAGATGTGAAAATATTACACCGCTCAGTCTAGAAATTACTACGATTTGGGTCTGGAAGTGGATCCGCTCTTCCCCACATGGCACTGGCAAAAGATTGAAGTGGAGGATTTCATGCACCCATAAGGCCTAGGATTGTCAGACTGCTCATCACCATAATATGTAATTTATCTTTTTTTTGGGGGTGGGGGCAGTGTTTTGCAGCACTGAATTAATTTACAATAGTTCTAGGCCTCTGCAAGCTTGAAAGCAGTCCCCTAAGACTGATCTTGATACCTCCAGCTAACTCTGTTCTACCCTTTTAAGGAGATGATGCAGCCTTCATTTCACAAGTGTGAAATCGGGTTAGGAAAAAGGTGAGACATTTTTATAGATAAGTAATGACTAAACCTAGACATGACCTTTGGCGGACAGAAACAAAAGTAAATGAAGAGAAAATGAGAAAGGAGCCAGAAGTCTCTACTAGCAACATTGATTTGGCAACTTGCTTGCCCCTGGGATGAAATAGGACACAGTGTGAGGCCAGAAGAGCTGGCTTGAAGAATTCTCTGGCTTAACAATATTTGATGGCAACTTGGGGCAAGAATGTGCCCCGGTCACTCCTGAAGTTATTAACAGTTTCTCAATAGGATTAAGAGGCTTTTAAAACATAAAACCTATGCCACACAGATTTAAGCAGAGGAAATGGAGTGCTGGAGGAAGAAATTCCTACACTTTAAAAAGTTGTCCGAGTGTGGATTAATCATTATAAGCAACCTGAGACACTGACACTGTACTTGCTTTCAGGCTCATCCAAGGTGATTCTTCCCTTTGGAAAAATGAAAGGCTGCCTCTCATTTACACTAGCATGGGGAAAAAAAAATCATCATCTATTGTCCATACCTTGATTTATGCAACCTTGTTATTTCTGAAATAATATAAAATTAGTTAGAGTACGCTGAGAATCCCAGGTCATTGGGTGATTTGAGAGTACAATTGCGACAGTGATTTTAAAGTTACTCATATGCCAGTGGAAGAAGTATGATTGAGACAAGAAGATGACAAGGAAGGTGCTGGATGGAATAAGCATCACTGAAGCAGTAATGGGTCTGGGAAATGCGAAAAGAAAGTTAAACTAGGTGTGTTATTGAAGATAAGTAGGCTCATTTCACTCCAGCATTTTATGGAGCAATTTTCATTATCTTAGTAAGAATCTGCTTGGTGTCACGTCTTTTCAAAATCTCTTTTCGGCTTTGTATGCTGCACTGTTCTCACTGAGTCCCACAGTGGTGAGTGTGGTTTCTTCTGCTTAGAAGGACCTCCCATATAGAAGATCTCTACAGATCTGTAAATATAGATTTATATTAAGAGAAGATAGATGGATCTGATTTTATTCCTCTCTTAGAAGATATAATCACTATGTTTAAATTCCTAAGCTTTTAATTGGTTAGGACAAATGCTCCTCATTCAGCATCAAAGAGCCTTCAGAAAGTAATAAGCGTTTACTGTAGCCTGAGAGTTTTGAGCTACAGGTATTTTATTTGATCATATAAATTTTAAATAGCATGAGATAATCAAATTTAAACAGCAAAAGAAATTATTAATACTCTGAACATTAGAAGACACATGGATATAAGCCAATAAAATGGAAACACTTAGCTAAATAAATAAGTTCCTGGTGAATATTATCTAAATGTTTTTCCCCTTAGGAATGCTGCTAAGCTTGATTCAATTTATTAATATAGTTTAGTAGATGGGATTTCAATTATGAAAAAACAGTAATAATATGAAGCAAGCAAGTAGGATCTTTTTCTAGGTGATGCCTTGATTTTGTTACACATTTGGTTTACAAAAAAATACTGCCATGCCTGTGTATGCAGGAGAGGTAATTCAGCATACTGGACTTAGTGCCAGCATTATGCATGCCACCCAGGGACTTGGCCAAATTACCTTAACAGGATTATTTCCATTGGTTTTAAGTGCTGAAATATATTCTTCAGTGCATTTAATACCTCATTCAGAGTGCATTGAGCACATTAAGCCTCATTAGTCAGCAGTATAAGATCAAGAAATGCAAGCAAATTTGTAGCAAGCTTGACACAGTAGTTTTGAACAATACTGCATGTGGTCCCTGATTTCAGTCTATTATTGAGGACTTCTCAGTACGCTTTCCTCTTCACTCTGTGTGTTTCATTCTGTTCCTTGCGGCTGAACACCCGTGCGACGTTTGGATGAAGGGTGGTGAAGGATACCCAGCAAAGGCAGGGATCATATCTCACATTCCCCAGCAAAATATTCAGCAACCCCCAGAAGTTTGGTTCCTTCTCCGCAGATTCAAAACTGATGCGGTTGTCATTATAACCATGCCAATTCTCTGAATTACCCAGTTCTCTCCTTCCTCAAACACTGCTCAAAAACTTCAGCGTGTGAGTCACCCTGCCTTTCTAACAAGTGTGCTGAGGCACACTGAAGAGATTTCATTAGAATTCTCTACAGGCTGGAATAGAGTATAATGAGATTACTGTCACCAGCAGAGGGAAAACTGCAAAGGTAGATAAGAAATTCTGAAGGTTGCTGGAGGTATAAGGGATGCTAGAAAAATAGGATTCATTCAAAATAAACAAACCAATCAAATCCCCTTAGGAAACTGTTAGCAGCAAAGTCAGAAGTAAAGTTGCAGAAATAGTTGAAGAATTGCATGGTAGAAACCTTCCACAGTCTCTAGAAATGTCAGTGGAAAAGAATTTGCAGATCCATATGACTTTACGAAGAAAGACTTTGAGGCTAGTCACTTAAATTAAGCTTCTCTAACTCTCAGAAGAAAACTATAGTAGTCTCCAAATATACATAACACCATGAGTTTTTCCTTGAGGACCCTTCCAACCTGGTATTCTATGATTCACTTTTAAAAAACAACTGGGCTGACATGCTGCTTAGAGCTGACGAAGTATCGTATAGCTGGATCCAAAACTATTCCCAGGCACAGGGGCAGAGACATACTGGGTAGAACGAACCAGGAGATTGCAAGATGAAGCTAAAAGGGAGCCCTATTTCTAGCTCAGTTACATGCAGACTTATTGATAAGCAGTGCCAAAAAATACTGATTTCCACGCCAGGTCAACCTATAAATTTTCATCCTCTTGTAACATTTTGAAGGAGCCACATTCTGAAGTCCCTCGTCTGCCTCCCTACACCTGGAAGGAACAAATTCAAAACATAGGCAAAGCCAATTAATCGCCACCTTCAGATGCTTCCCTTGCTATTTTTCTAGTTTAACAGCAACAACTAAGAAATTTAACAGCAATTAAGATGCAGGTCTGCTGGGAATTGCTGGCTGTCACAGCAGCCAATATTGTCATACTGTTTCATTTTAGCCCCTCATCTGACTGCATCCGTCCATCTGCTATCTTTTGTCTGCCTTTATGTTTCTGCTCTTTGGAGAGGATTCACTTTTTCTGTCTTTCTGCTTATAGAGCGTGGTGCAAACTCTGACCCAGCTGCCACCACGCCACAGCACAACAACAACAATACCACCACCACCACTAAAGCATTTCCAGGAGTTAAGATTAGGCAGAAACAGTCGAGTGGGGAAACTTCCATCCATCCTTTCCTTTAGAGATGGGTGCCTCAGCAGGAATACAGATCCCTTTTGTGCTCCATTTGCTGATGCGGTAACAATGTGAGGCTGCAATTTTAGTTCCAACATGCATTTTATTATATAGAATGTTTTTATTCAATGTTTCTCCCCAAATAAATGTATTTACCCCTCTCTCCTCTCTCCCAATCTCCTCTTTCCAGAAATGAGTGAAACTTGTCAAACCTAATAAAATAGAGATCCCTCTACTAAAAGGAATATTTTTATCCTAAGTGGTAAAGAAAAGTGGCAAAGACCAGGAAAACCAACAGAAAAATGTTTAGTGGATCCTGTTTTGCAGGGTGCCACCAGAAAGTCCACTTCCATAATACAACACCCTCAATGCTATTAGTTATAAATAGTTACAGTTCCCTGCCTTTTATTTTTTAAACATAAGAAATAAAGTATGTGCTTTATATTTATAGCACTTTCCAGGGATTATATTCCTGGGACCAAAAGCATGGTAGAGACAGAAGTGTGATCCTGCATTATCCAGCCCAGCTAGCTGCAATGAATTTCCTAAGATTTAACAATATTCTAGCACCTCTTCACTGTAAGCACGCCAGTCAAAAAAAAACAAACAACCCACTATCAACCACAAACAGTTCATACAGTTCTGATCTATCTTCACAATACCTCCTTCCTGTTCTATACATCACAACACGGGGTGTAGTGCAAAATTAGGCCATACAAAAAAAATAGTGAAAACAATCCTACCTTCAAATACATACGTTTTATTTCAAGACTAATGGGTTTCATTCATTCATATACACACCAACACCCTTCTAATCCTTACAAACATCACTTACGCACATTTGAACTCCGGTGAAACAGAATGCACAACTTACATTGCTTTCTAATTAAAAAATAAATGCTTGGTCTTGCCCATTTCTTTGTAACTGCAACTCAAAATGGTAATCTCTGAAAGTCACATACTATTTCCTAGAAATAAGGTAATGTAAAAATCTCCGAGCTGTGCTGTTGTGTGAACACTTGGACATACAGATGACATTTAAATTACAAGTGAAGATGTGTGACAGAGCATTGCTGAACAATGTGCAGGTTTTGGTATGGATTTATCTCTACTAAAAATGCCACCTTTTTCTTGAGCGCAGGGTACAAATTTGGTTTTCACACATACTTTCACATATATCAAAGTGCTTTTTGATCCTGATTCAACCAGCGAATGTACTCAAGTGAACTTTTGTACCTGTGTGAATGTCATGGTTTTCAAGAACCCGCTTTATTAATTACAGGATTAAGATTTTGGATTACATTTTGCATTTTTCCTCTTCCCCAGAGTCATTGCTGACACTTGCATAATATTACGATCGCAGTATATTTGTTTTACTTACAATGTTGGTTTAAGAAATAGAGTTGTTAAGGACCTGAGCATTTGGGTAGATCTCAAGGGAACCCACAGCGCAATTATGAACTCTCTTAATCCCCTTTCTGCAGAATACTGGATCCTCAGGTGACAAGAGACTGCAGCTGCATCAGATGCATCCGTATGGAAATGGCAGCACATAATTCAGTCTACATGCCCACTGAGTCCTTGGTCTCTCTCAGGACTGCCAAAGGCGCTAATTACTGCCAAGGTTCCTGTGCTGTGTGCTTGTTCACTAGGACTGCAAATAACATCATTGCCTCTATTCACAGAGACGAAAAAAACTACTTTAAGTCTCTAGAAAGGCAGGACTTGGTGCAGTGCTTTGAATAATGATGTTCTATATTGCTTTACTAGTCCTTTCACTCGGTCACAACTATGCAGAGCCAGGAGGTTTCATCATTCACTGAAGAATACTAGCTTTGTATGTATAATCAGTTTTTCAAAGCAAGGATAGGGTAACAGTCAGAGCTTCCTAACCCTCAAAAACCGTGTTTTATTATTGAGTAGACCCCTCTTTAAGGGAACTTCATTTTAAAACATATTCTTTTTAGTATGTCAGCCATTGCTATATATGTAAATGGAGCTTTCTGTACTCTTAGAATAGTCAATTTGACAAATGCAGATCAGGCCTATAGGGCTTGGTTTACAAGTACTCAGCTTATGCATTTACATCTATAGTGAAATTTCCAGTGATGAAGAGCCTACACTAATACAGAACTCCAGTTTCACTATCTTTATTATTAGAAAGATTTTCCCTAATGATCAACATATTCCTCTCATGTTTGTCTGCTATATTCATAGTGAACTCTTAGAAGAGTCTGTTCCTCTCTTTGCAGCTATCTTCTAAGCATTTGACAACCATTTCCATGCACCTCACATACCCCTAACTGGTCCAAGACACGTTCTGACTGCTGTGCTGCTATGGGATACAGAAAGAGTTTTGTATCCCCTCTCTCTCTTTAGCACGTCAATCATCATTTGGTCTTGTCCTTATCTTGGTGCACACAATTACCTTACTCCCTTTTTTTTTGCTTGTTTGTTTTTTCCCCTCAACCTCCTGAGCTTTGTGTTCACTAAAATGAATCATTTCAGGGATAGTGGGATCTCCATCCTTGGAGATAATCAGAATTTGACTGGAGAAGACCCTGAGCTAATGACAAAACCTTGCTTTGAGCAGGTGATTGGACCAGATGACCTCCAGATGTCCCTTTCAGACTAAGTTATTCTGTGATTAATATTTGTGGCTTGGAACACTTAGGATGAATGTCCGGATTAGCCTTTACAAATGTATCAGCTGCTCCACATTAACTGCCAAGCAACGGATTACATGTAATGCCCTTCTCTCCCCATAATAGATGAATCATTATCTCATTTCAAGAGAAAGGTGTGACATTTTACAAAACCTAGTGCAGTGGCACTTGCTTCTGAACAAGTACGTCCCGAGGTTTAATTGGGTGAGGGAATTACACCTCCTTTTTTCCTCATTTGGACCTGGTCACAGTCTCTGCTTCTGATAACCTATTCTCATTGATTGCCGCTGGCTTTTTCCATTTCAGATTTTAAATACATTTTCCTTCCTCCTCACAGAGGCTGCTCTGCTCACAAATATTCATATATTTAAGCATTCTCACCTACAGTGCTGAACTGGCCTCAGCATTAGCCAGCATGAGTTTTCTCTTCCCTGCTTTGTGCTTTCCAGAGGCTGAGAACACAGCAGGAATGATGGCTCTCACTCTCTTGGGTGACTAAGTAACTGGTTCAACTAAACAAAACTCCATTAATTATGACAGAGTTAGCAATAAATAAATAAACTCTCATCTGTGAAGATTTGCTTTATTCAGGTTTAACTGTAACCAACTGCTTCTTCAATAACTGTTAAAATAAATGAGCAAAATTTTACATTGCAACAACTATACTGGAGTGCACAGCTTTTTATTGCTGATTGTATTTTAGTGGGTGAACATACAAATAAGGGGCCTTATTATCTGTCTAAGAGCTCTTGCCCCTTGCTCCCCAAATATCATTATTTTAGTTAAAAATCTTCCATATTTTCCCAGTAAATAACATAGCTCAGGATTTTAATGCACAATCCTCTCTTTTCCCACACATCATGGGCATCGTAATGCAAGAGAGTTGAGTGTTGTGCCAAAAAAATCCGCATGTCTTTTCCATATTCACCGAGCTGGGACCAATCAACTATTGGTTAGAAAATTAGATTGGGAGTCTTATAGAATATGCTTCACTTTCCTAAATAACTAGAACAGGAATGTATAAAGCTGAGCTTAGCAAAGCACCATCCTTGACTGCTAGCTTTCTGTTTTTACTGTGAGCTATTCACTAATTTTAAGTTCTAAGAGATGATTAATCATAGAGAATGACATCTCCTGTTGATAAATTCGGATTAAAAAAACATTAAATATCTCAAAATACAATTATCTTCTTCACTGTCCTCCTCTCTTTATATGTACCAACAGATCAAAATATCTATAATTTTTGTTTCAAATATGTCTTATGCAAGAAATCCTTCAAAGAAGTCCCTTTTCATTGTATTGAAGTCCTGGGAGTGAGAGGATGAAGATAATCTTATACTGCTCAGTATATGCACTAGAGGTTCATTTATCACAACTTTTCCACTTCTCTCCCTCTTGGGGCCTTTTATGCAACCACCAAATATTTGAAAAAATTTCCAGAAAAAAAAATAAGATCTCCTAGACCACCTTTTCTTTTTCTTTTCCTTTTTTTTTTTTTTAAGCTAATAAGAGTTTGGAAATATTTGTACATTGGGTCACCTATCAGAGCGAAACTGAAGAATGGCAAAGTTGTCAACACTTTTGAAAGCCATGTATCATCCAGTCACACAGCTTCCATTTTTTCCTTGGTGGGCAGAATCTGTCAAGAATAAGTTATTACTCTGAGAACAGGGGAGGAAAGTGCTGAATGATGCTGCAGACAGTGGCATTTCATGCTAGTCAAAACCCCAGTATCACATTATTATTTCTGGAGAGGCAGATGAGGTGTACAGCCTTTTGGGGGACTGCAAGGATGGTTTTCCTCACTCGACTTGCACGATCCCACCTGACTGTGGGATGTGCATTTCCTGCTTGGATTATACTCGGACTCTAGGGAGGATATTCAAAGGGATGGAGAATGACAATTGGTCCTGACAATTGGTCACATGAGGATAAAGTCCTGGTCTCAAGCTTGAACTGTAACAACTCACATTTCTTATTAAAATAGTTCTTGTCAGAGCTGCTAGGTACATCTTACAGCAAGAACCTCAGAGAAGGTAATTTATTACTGATGTATTTTTAATAGAACAACTGTCTCTGAGGAAATCATTGATCATTGCAGCTAATGACCAGAAGATGATATAGTTTAATTAATAATTGTATTAGCAGCAGCTAGCCATCTGAAAAGGAGAATTTCTGACCTTTAAAGGATTTCTAATCCATTTAGAAACTACCTATGTTATAGCTGGACAAAGAAAAGCCAAGTTTCAGGGCTCAGAAAACTTTTAATGAGAACCCATTTGGATTCAAAATGAAAAATCATCCTAGAACCATTATATGTAATTCATCATTATTTCTGTTTGCAACTGCAGTCAGTGAAACTGGAAGATCCCACTCCCCGGAGACAAAGTGTATGTATTTGCAAAGGGGAGGAATTACTTCTATGGCCTTTATTTGCAATATATTCTTGTTCTGTTGCCTGTCTTATTTTGAGTCTTTAAATAATTTGTTTGCATATCCCCCTGAATAGACTAAAGAATAAGTATATGTCACACTGACACTGAGTCAAGCAAGAGAGCAAAACCAGTAGAAGAGAAGGATGCCGATAAAAACGAAAGACAACCTGTTGTTCTCAATGTAGAAGAACCTCACTGGAACAGACACAGCTTGAAGATGATCTCATATGTTTACTCACTGGGTAGTTAGCTGGTGGGAAGAGCTAATTGGCTGATACTTCCTTTGAGCAGAACAACAAAGATTTGGAGAATGCAAAATTAAAACATTTCAAATGTATTCGGAAAAACGAGGCAACAGGTCAAGGACAATGAGGCAGAGCAGAAGAAACTGGAGATACAAGCTCTGAGGAATACAGAAGTTTAAAGCAAAAGGCAACACAAACAATACACTGGAGAGCAATGGAAATGTTACTTCATACAAGCAGCAGATATACTGTAAATCCAAGATAATCGCAGGTACGTTAAATAATCCAAGAGAGAACAAACAGGCACCACCTCATATCAACAACTATGGTAATAGTCTCTGCACACGGGACAATGTGAGAACACAATGGGTTTATTTACAGGTGTCTACTCTAAATTATAATGGTCCTTATGTAGCCTTGGCTTACTATCTGTCATGCTTTCCCAACTACATATTTTCCATGTTACTACGGCACCTTGAATTCCAGTAGCATGTTTTAAGAGTGAGGAGCAGGGAGAGAGCAGCAGGGTCTACCCAGGGACACCACCTTCTTCCATGCTGAGACTGTGTCCATGGGCAGGCAGCAGCTCTTGAGTGACCTTTGGGTCTGGGGTTAGCTGAGCCTCCTCATTTCTTTTCCCTGCAAGGCAACCTTTATGCAGCTGCCCCTACCTGTCTCCCAGGCTGCTCCCACCACCAAAACCAAAACCATGGCTTGATCCTATGGTGAAAAGAAACCCATAGCCAGGGACAAGGCCAAAGGGGAACCCTGGAAAAAAACCAAGCATTTACTGGTTCCTGCTATTTATGGCATCGTGACAACTGCCCCTTACAGCCCTGTCCTGGTTTCAGGTAAAACAGAACCAACTTTCTGTTCGCTAATTTTACATCTTAGCTAAGGCCTCTTCTAACACTCTGAAATTAACGGCATGTTGTGGAGAAAACTGCTCATTCTCAGAGTGATAAGACCAATGTTTGTACTTCATGCCAAGGAACGGTATGCAGAGAGGCTCTTGCTTATACTTATTGCTGTAACAACCAAGGTCAGCCAATTTTCTTATTTGCCCCATTGGAGGGTTGGAAACTGAAAAAGCATGGTGTAGGACAGGTGACCGAAACCTGACCAACAGGGATATTCCATCCCATCTGCCCCATGCTCAGTATAAAAGCTGAGGGATCAAAGGGTCAGCAATCTTCAATAGCCAATGTCCAAAAAGGACCCTGTCTGTTCATCTGCCTTTGATCCCGATCCATGTGTTCCTGACTCCAGAACTGGAACCCAGTTCCCATCCATCGCTGAGGACTGGGGCTTCCCCAGTGCCTGCCAGTGATGTCATCCTGTGAGCTTAGATACAATATATACAAAACCATATCATTTCATTATTTCCTTTTTATTTTAATATTAATATTTCATTAAAGTAGTTTAGTTCATTCTAAACTTATAAATCTCCTTATCTCTCCCTCTCGTCTCTTTGGGGCAGGGGGAAAGGGCCATCTGTCATTTGGCCAAATTGGCCAAAACCCCGACAAGCCCCTGTAAAGCCAACCAGACCACGCACATCTGCCCTGGCAGGAGCCTTCAGAGCTTAGGACAACTCTTTGGCGTCTCTCCCCTCAGGCTCCAAGATGCAGGCTGACATCCCTTGCAGGCTGCCACCCAAAGCAGCTGCCTAGGCGAAGAGTCAGCTTTCCTATACAGTGAACTTCAATAGCACTTGATTATAGGTTCCTTCCATCTCACTGCACTTCATACAAAGTAGTGAGAACACACACATCCTTCTTCTATTTTCCCCAAACTTTTTGCTATCCTGCTTCCCCACTCCCCCCGCAAAATGGCTTGCACATGAAGACCAGAGGCAGAGCTGGATGCCTCTTCCTGGGAGCATTAAGTCCCACAGTGCTCAGCAGGGAGAGAGAGAAAGAAGAGGTCTTACAATCAGATCAGTAAGAAAAAAAAGAAACTACTACAGTCTGGGGATAAAATAGCAAATTATAAGCAGAAAAGAAGTAATCAAACCAGAAACTACTCCAAACACAGCCACCTCCTTCAGTGCAGAAAGGCTGGTCAGGTAAAACATTTCAGTTAACTGAAGACAGAAGGAGAAAAGGATTCAAATGAGGCACTTTCCCTGACAGGTCTTGCCTTTGAATCATAGATTTGAAATGTATCTTCTGCTCCCTTACTGCTCACAGTTTTCTAGACAGTAAATCTCCCTTTGTTTTTCACCACTGCCCCGGTAGGAGTGTCAGCTAGCACTGTCTTCCACTTTGTCTGATCTTTAATTAGTCTCCTTGTCTGACATATCATACCTGTCCTTGTGGCTTGGTTTCTTCAGCACAAAAGCAAAATGTGAAGGGCTCTGCTGCGGTGAGCTTAACTCTCTCACAGGAACAGGATTTAGACCTCTTTTCCTACCCACTCCAGAGACTTGCACCAAGGCAGGGTTTCTACTGCCCACAGCTGCACTGAAAACCTGGAATGCACACGATCGTGCTCCTGTGCAACTCAGACACTTCTGAGGTGAGGACAATAAAAAGAAAATAAGAAAATAACTGCACATGGAGACATCACAACTGCTGTTGTGTCTCACAATATCACCACTTTGCCTGGGAGGATCGAGGCGCTGTGCAGAGAAGACCCACAGCAGGAAGCCTTCGGGAAGCATTTGCAAGATGACAACAACCCAAGGATGTTGACTGGAGCAGATGGTGCTGTGCTTGCCTTCAGTATGTCTCAGCAGATCCTTGGAGGGCAATCGCCCTTTAAAATGATTTGCACAATATGGCCTGGACAGATACTTTCTCCCGTTTTCCAGCCAAGAGGCCCTGCGAGGCCAATGAAGAAAGGAAACGAACTTCTTACAAGATATTTTAATCACATGCTTAGGGGAAGCTGAGCCAGGCCTGTGAAGAAGAGGAATCTAAATGAGCACAACAGTGACATCCAGAGGGCAGAGACCAGCAAGCAGGACTGTGCCAAACAGCGATCGGAAAACGAAACAACCCCCCCCACACACTTGAGGTGGGTTTCAAGCCCTCTTGACAGCAGGCTTCTCACCCGCACAGGTCCTGCGTTATCTCCATATCTGACTTCCCAGGGAAAGCAAGGAACAGGGGACATTTCTTAGATGTAAAGGACTAACGTTGCCCTCCTTTTGTAGGGCAAATGCAGAAGCACCTTCCTAGGACAAACAGAGCAGGAGTGCACATAAGGCACAGCACTACACCAATCGGGTTCTTTCTGGAGTAGTTTCAGCCTTCTGAGGTGACTCAAGAGAGCTGGAGCAGAAATATCGGTCCGTGCAGAATTGCCGCCTCTGCTCCAGGTGAATGAACCCCTGCTCTTCTCTCTGCATCCCTGGGCATGTTTTGAGCTTTTTCTGCAGCTGTGGATGCCTGAAATGGTGTTTTGGTTTCTCCCCATTGCATTAGTGGTCTCTCTGTCTCTCAGTCTCTTAAGCTATTCCCCTGTTTTGCCAATTCCTCCCTCTCCCTCTCTTCTGAATCTGTGATTCTACGTGCTTTTAAAAAATACAACTCAAAGCTGTACAGAAGCATGTTACTGTTTTCTGCAGTTTTCACCAGGGGTAACTAAGCTTGTTTGTGCTAAGGGAGCCTTAAGACTGCAGGATCCCTACCATTATGCACTTAACACATGGTGTTCCTGCTACTACAGGAGCCAGGATTTCAGACTTCTTCTACATGCAAGACAAAGAACGCTGTACATGGGGTAGATATGCCATACATGTTTGACCCATCCAGATCAAACCAGGATGGTATTAGATCAGGCTAGACTTACTGTACATGGCAGCAGGTGAAAAGGTTTGGGTACAGCCCTCCTGCAAGGCAGGCTTGAGCAGGCTGGGTTCCACTTGTCTGCAGGCTTAGCAAGGCTTCTATTTGCTCAGGCAGGAATAGAAATCCCAGAGGGGGAGACCATTATCCTATTTACTGAGTCATGATGATTCACTTAGCATTCAGCTTCCATCAGATACAGCAGCTCCTGGAGTTTTAACTAAATCTGTTTCCATCCTGCTGTGACTTCAGTTTCTCATTGGTTTATCCAACTTCCCAGAAACTTCCACTTTCTGAGGCAAGAAAGCAAGTCTGGATGTTTATTTATTTATTGTAGCTACATTTGGATAAGCTTGTTTTAAGTGTAAAGTACAAGAAGACTGGGGGAAGGGGGAAGCGGTGAGAAAGGGGAGATAAAGCATGCTGTATGGTTAAAATCTGTAAGAACTACTCGTCTTGTTTAGAAAAGAGCTTTTATGTCATTGAAGGAAATGTTCTAACCCACCACGAAAACAACTTCCATGAAAAAGATCTTGAAAATGCCCTTTTTAAAAAATTCAGCTAACCTAAAGTCTATAGCCAGTTACAGACAGGGTCTTTCCTGACGAAGGGACCAAGCAGAGAGCTGTAACCCAGAGTTAGTGAAGGGCAAAGGTTCGGCTACCACACAGGTGCCAGAGGTAGCAGAGATGCAACCCTGACCAACTCTGTGGCAGTAACCAAACAGCTGGGAGAAGAGAGTGTGAAGACTGACATTGAAGTAACAGAGCCGAGTCCCCCTTAGACTGACCTGGATGAAGAAATCAAGCCCAGTCTTATAGAAAAAGCCATGCCCAGGATCAGCAGGAGACTGCAGCAGAACCGTGGCTCTTTGCCTCCACCTTGAGGGTTGCCTCATGCTCCAGAAATTCGCAGTGGGCATCTCACTGCTGCTGTGCGTCTCAGACAGACACAGGCATATTCAGAGCACATGACTTGCAAATGTTTAGGAGGATTTCCACTTTCAGCTGCAAACTAAACCCTGCCCTCTTTGAAGTCAATGAAAATTCCCATGGATTTCACTGGGATTTGGATGTCAATCCATAAATCCATCCCCATTCAACTCAGAAAGTACGGTTTGAGTTTGAAGACAAACAATGAATCATGATTTCTGCTGAGCAAGAAAGACATAGCAGTTTAAAAGGATCAAAATGCTACACATCTAAGCTGTGTTCCAGCCACATTCCCTGAAATAGATGCCACTGTCCCACTTTGATATATCCTTTCAGGTTCTCCTTAATCCTTTCTCTGAGGAAAGAGGTTTCCCAGGAGCCCTTTAAGCAGTATCAAACATTACCAGCCATAGGAACAAGTTTCCTCAAACTACCATACGGTGAGTAGAAGAACTAATTCCAGTAGGAAGCAGGTTAGCACTGATAGCCCGATTCCAAAATACATTTTGACAGCTTGAGTGGCTTGATCTATTCTTCATGGCAAAGCAGCAGCTTTAAAAAGTGACTTTAACCTCTGCTCATACAGCTGGTGTATGCTCCTCAACAATTATGGATCCTGGCTACGGAGTGGAAGAAGGAAGCAGAGAGAGAAGGTTGTGCAACAGTTTGCAGACTGTGAAGTCCTTTCCAAAAATCAGAGGCTGTCGACTGCACGTGTCAGCGAGTTCCCTGAATGGCAACTGTTCTGGATTTGACTGTAACTAGCAGGAAAGATCTGTGGTGAACTGGATTGGAAAAGCCACTTAAGTAAGTGCCAAACTGGCAAACTTCATGGAAACCAAAGAATGAGGTTGGTTGTTCTGCTCTTATTTGTTGACCCTCAGCAAAGCTGATACAACGGTTAAACCAATAAAGAGGGAAGCATAACCACACACTCCACCTAGCTGCATAGGAAACTCTTTAAATAAGATTTTAAAAGTTAAACATAATTAAGCAGAAAATAGCGAAACCAGGCCATATTAATGACAGGTATAAAAAATTCACACAGGTACTTGGGGACAAATCATGAAGAATAAATCACAAGAGGAGCTGACAGCATTAGGAAGAACAAGAGAGCTGAAATGTAATTCAGCAATATTGTAATTTTAAGAAAGAGAGGAATTATGCCCAGAAAAGGATGAATTTATCATATCCTTTTTGCTTTGGTCTTCACAAGAAGAATAGAAGGTAGGCTTTCACGAGAAAGCCAGACACCTACACATTGTTTAACATCTCCTTTCTTCATCTGGCCTACATTCCCTCCTCCGATTACCTGAGGTGCTGGATGGCATTCACCCAGGAATTACAGTGAAGACAGCTAACATGCTCTGTGAACAGTCTTAGAAGAACTCTGGAGAATAGGAAGGGTCCCATAGCAATGGTTATAATGCTTGCTCTTCCCATCAAGTTATAGTAAATAAATGCAAAATAAGAAGGTGCTGTAAAATTATGCATTAGTCACCTTAACTGTGACAGGAAAAAGGCCAAACACAGATCTATTTTAACTACTATATGCTATTGACTTGAGTGATGGACTAGCAAATAAGCTTCTAAGGAGTGCAACCCAAAACTTAATCCTGCCTAGGGACAGGATTAAAATTCAGAGTGTTTCTCCTATTTATCAAGATCAATTTCAAGTCAACAAGCTGGAACTGATTTCAAGAAGTGCATAATATAACAGCACGGAAGGAAGGAAAGGAGATGACCTGTGCTCAGATGGAGGGGGAGGGCTCCTCTGGGCTGCAGTGTTAGACTGAATACAGGGACTATAATGTATTAAACTGAAAAGACATCAACAAAAATGATCTTGTTAGAAAAAAAAGGTAGATTCATTTTAGGTACAAGAGAGAAAACAAGATCATTTACGAGGTAAGGGAGGCAAATATTCCTCTACTCAGGACTGGATGGGCACAGACAGTAATGTGTCCGATCCTGAGGAAAGCACACTTTATGAAATGTGGGGAGAAACAGAAGGGTCTGGAGTGGGGCAACAGAAATGATCAAAGGTTCAGTAAGATGATTCGTAAAGAAAGGATGAAAGAGCTGGATTTGTTTAATGTCCAGAGGAAAAGCAACACGGGAACAGAACAACAGTCTCCAAACATTAAAAGAAATTTTATCAAGAGAGACAGCAATCAATAAATTATACTCCTTGCCCACCTGGGAAAGGAGAGCATTTATTGAATTTGTTCTTAAATCCATTACTATTGCTGTAAAAACGATAGACATCTGTCAGGGATAATACAGGCAAAGCTAATGGCATCTCAAAGCAGGGCAGCAAGCCTTTTGACATGTCTTTTGAAGACTGATTTCCATGATTTCAGTAATTTTGATTACATCATTTTATCTGTCCTTGGAACGTTATTTCTTCTAAGTGCCTGCACTACAACTGCTAATAACAAAAGCAGAGCTCCCTTCCCTTTGAAACAGCTTTTCTTTACTGTATTACTGTGCATAATGACCATATCATTAAGTGTCAGCAGGACTAAAGGTTTTCTGTATTTTAGTTCCCAAGCATTGAAGCAACAGACTTACAGGTGATAAAAGTAGCTCAGTTGTTCCTTCTGCTAATGAGGGGGAAGAAAAAGGTCAGCATCAATACAGAGGGGAAAATGCTCCATATGAAGTGCGAGGATAAAAGTAAATGTTAAAGGCAGAAATGTAGATAACGAAAGTTCCTTAGCAACCCAGACTGACAAGCGCTACAGAGACATACAGTAGCTCCCCAGGAAAGATGTTTCTGTTTCACTGAAATTCATAACACCGTCTCTATCCAGGCTTAATAGTTAGTTATTTTAGCTTCTTCGCGTGAAATATACATCCACATTCTCTTTTGATTCCTCTATTAATTGAGATATTTATGCAGCCATATTAAAATATTAAAAACTATTTAACCTGGTGAATAACTTACGGTGAATGTAACATAGAACAATCCATCATCATTTCCTACAGCACAGAGAATCTCGTATGATTTTTGCAGTCCTGCTCCTCAAACTTGTCTTCACTTCTTTCACCCTCTCTCAGTAACTGGATACCCTCTAAACATGCCATCTCTCCCTCCTCTCTGAAAATTTGTGGGTTTTCTCCATTGAAAAGAAGAAAACATTATTTTGAGATAAATATCAGAGCTGGTAGCTCACAAAGATTTATTCATTCAGACATCAAACATGTGCCAGGAGCCTTAGCTGGATAGGAGGTATTCAGCTGGAGATAGCTTGCTTTTTTGCCTCAAGCACAAGCTCCTTGACACTCAAGAACTTTGCACGACCACGGAGTCTGATTTTCTATGATGAGAGAATCAGACTTTGGTTTGCAGTGCATGTCATCTTCCACAGTGACATACTAGTGACAAAACATCTTCTGTACAAGGAAAGACAGGCAGAGAAGAACCCAAAAGGGAAATTTCTCATGTGCTTGGGAATGAAGCAGGGAGCTGCCAAACCTAGGTCTGTTCTACTCTGGGATAGAACAGGCTTGATGATATTTTGGTATTGAACCAATAAAACGTTCAGGATATTGTTGAGTCCACAGTGAGTAGGACACGGTTTGGAAAAGGTTCTGAAAGGATTCACTTAAAAAGTTCCTGAAGAGAGAGAGTGTTGGATTGGAAGGAGGAAAGGAGCCACTGTGAGGGTGCTGAGGTACCCGAGGAGAGACTAGGGTTCAGCTCAGCTCAGTTCATCCCCCTACAAGCACTGAATTTTTCTTGATGGATGGAGTGAGGAGGTCAAGGTAGAAAGGAGACCTGGTTTTGCCCCTCACTGACTTCACCAGGCACCCCACATTAAGAGTGAACAACAGTGGGTTTACTACAAAGCCTGCATGAACAGAATCCAATTTTGTGCTGTCAACTACACTATAAAGAAATGAGCACTGACCTTTAGTCCCATCCCACTGCCATTCCAAATCTGACCTAGATGATTAAAGCCAAAAGACACAGTTATTTGTGAGCTGAAGGTCAGAACACAAAAACATCTATCAGTGGCCAGAAATCACAGCTTAACAAGTGTCTCGTGATGCTGTTCTCCGAAGACTTCCTGATACAGGCTGCTGACACTGATCCACTACCAGGAGCATTTCAGCACCCTTGACCTGAGGCAGACGTGACTTCTCCAAGCATCAAAAAGAGCAGTGTCATTTCTCAGTTGAGGTTACACCTTCCCCCAGGACTCTCCTTAGCGATTACAATGCAGAACAATGGCTTACATTGCATAGTGTGGATTTGGCAGCTTACCAAACCCTGTGGAATTAATAGGTTGTTTTTTCAGCTTGATGCTGAAACAGTCAATACGATTGATTGAACCAAAACATTTCATTTCATGTTTGTGTCATGTGCCTCTTCTGCAAGGCAAGTAAGAGTGGATAGGAGCGAGGAAACTAGCAAGAGCTGCTCTTAAAAGGTGGATGTCAAATGTCCAGTTACACATGCCAAATCCAGCAATGGACTTTTTAAAATTTTGGCTCCTGCATTTACTTTAGAACTACTTTTTGGGTTGTTTGTTTTGGGTGGTTTTTGTTGTTGGGGTTTTTTTTTTTAAACTCTTGTAATTGTTTTGTCATAGGAGACTCCAAAACATCATGTTTGGGCAGGGGGAAGGCCATGAACTTCATATAAATGGAAACTGTAAGAGAGAGCTATTTTTTCATTTCCCCACATTAAAGTAAAAAAAACCCTACCAATTTTATTATGTAAAATTATTAAGTTATTAGGTAAAAAGACATGCTTGAGCACATCTAGTATTCCCTCATCCTGATTCAAAACATTACTTGATAGAGCAGAAGTAATATTCACTAAAGCTGATAAGAAGGGACTAGTTATCTTTTGGAAACTGCTGATCCACTGGAACCAAAATAATCTCTGGTCCTTGTGTTCATTCTGGCAAACCTTCCCATGCAAAGCAGTGCAGCCCAGCCTGCTCCCTGTCCATGACCCACCATGTCCCAGGGCAACCAGCTCCCACACCACTTGCGTCCTTTGTGCAGACAACAGTTCCCAGAGTACAGGGGATTTCAGCATAATTTCAGAAACATCTGCAATAAACATTGTCATGTTCCAGAATAAAACTATAACCAGGCAACAGTTCTCTTTGAACAGGGGCACATTAAGGGACCTTGAAATTGTCCTGCACAATGGTGAGGAAGGACTCAGAAGTATAAATAGTTCCAGAACTGGTGAACTTTTTAATCAAATATAAATGACTAATGCAAACTGGTTACAGTAAATATAAAGAGGAGTTGTTGTGTAGGGTGTCCTGCCTGTGTAGTTATCATCTGCTAGATGATGTTAGGTTAATGGTTGGACTCAATGGTCTTAAAAGTCCCTTCCAACCTAGACGATTCTATGTTTCTAATATAGTTGGTTCCACTTGTATAATTCCTATTGATGAAATTAAGCCATGTGCACCATGAAATCAAAGCACTGAAATGTCATCTGTTTGTGTTCTTGCAGACTTTAAGTTCCGATTTAACTACACCATTTCAAGAGGAGGCAGCATTTTCAATGTTATCATTATGTCATTCATGGAGAACTATTCAGATGTTAAGACTGAAAACAGTTTCACAGCTATAACGGTACAGTCTGTACAAACAGACGTGGGAGGGAAAAAAGTATGTTTGTTATCTGGACAAAAAGGTAACAACAAGGACATCTAGGTTGCTGCCTCCTCAACTGAGTCATAAGCCAAGGAATGAAATCTCATTCTTGAAACATTACCTCCAACAAAAAAAAAAAAAAAAGAAAAAGAAACAAACATCACCTCCCACACACACACCTGGTAGGAAGAGAGGTATCAAACTGCAGATCAGAAACTTACAATAAGGACTGATGGAGGGGGCATTAAATGGAAAGCTCAGAAACTATCCACCAAAGTAGATAAGGATTACCTGGGCAGCAGGAGATGGCCACATCAGCAGGGAACCTTTGTGTCAGGTTATCTTCTCCTGAAACAAAGGGAGGCCAGTTGTTTCTGCCAACACCAGGAGACAAAGAGGCTTTCTGAAGAATGTGGGAGGGAGCATGCTAGAGCACAAGCTCAGCTGTTAGTCAGCAGGATGTCCTGAAGTAAGGTGCCAGAACTAACTGTACATTAAACATGTGCCATTTCTGCTAGCTTGGTACCAGTCAAGTATTCCACTGCACAAAAGTCAGCGTTGCACCACGTCACCACTCCCGCTGCTGGCAACAGGAGACAACATCCTGCACGAGTTGCCACGTACGGCGCCAGCTCTGATACCCACTGCCTCCAACACTCACACCTGATAAGACACACGCGCTTTTCCTAGCATGCTCCTGTCTCACTGCCAAAGAGCAATCTCATTGCTATGTCAGGTCCTTCCCAAGATGGACACAGGCTTCAAGCCAGCCAGGATGTGTGCAGCACGAGGCCAATAGTCTAAGGCTAGACAACGGAGCATACCACCATGGATGCAGTGGCCTACAAAGAGGAAATCTAACTCCCAGGTGCTTCGCTGTGTGCCTCGCCAAACTCCAGGCAGCAAAATGCAGCTGGGCTGTGTCCAGACAGAGCTAATGGAGGCTCTTCTACATTTAGATACTGGTTGTGCAGGAAGTGAAGAGAATGAAAGAGATATTCATATCTTTCTTACCACAGTCCTGTGCTTCCAGAAGAGTATTAGAGGTTGTTCTGGGATGCAACATAGTCAGGTAACTGCTGATAAAAATACAGATATCAAGGGTAACCGGACCAGTTTCTCCACACAGGCTCATTACTGTTTAATAACAAGAAACTGAACAACTCATAATAACACGTACACACACACAGGTCCAGACTGTACGTGGTTATCCTCTTACCATCTCTCTGGGTCAAGATTCTCCTGTTTCTGGCTGCTATGCAGCTTCAGCCATCAGAGCACAGTAAGTCTCCTGTAGAAACTTTCACAGCACCAAGCGCTTTGGAGAACCTTGGATCCAGGAGAGGCCAAACAAACAAGCTGACCTTCAAGAGAAGCTATTGCAGCGGGCTTTGCTGAGGAATTGCAGAGCATCATATTTAGAGGGCTAGCCAACAACCTGTCTTCAACCCCAGCTCAGATAAAGATGATGCAAAGACATGATTTATGAGTAACCTAGGCACTTAGCATAGCAAAATCAAACAAGCTAACAAAACCCCCTTTGCCCTGTCACAGAAATTAGATTATTTTGTTTGACAATCTATTTAACTTATTACTATTCCATATTTCAACTGATGTGCTACTGACTCACCACCGTGGCTTGTCATAGTGCCTGTAATAAGCAATAAGGAAAAAATGTTGTTTTCAAGAACAGCAAAGTATCTGGTTGTATGAGCAGGAGGGTTTTGGTTTTTTCCCCTTCAAAAGTAGTAACATAATTTTTCCATGGCAGGTGTTCACTGGCACAAAGTTCTTCAACTCCAGCAAATGGAAGCTAACAGATATATACTTGTACTATATTCCTTGATATATCTTGCCTATATACCTAAAACCTTATAATACCAGGACAAAAAGAGTTTCCAAGACCACCAGTAAGGCTAAATTATGCCAGCATCCATGATTTAAGTGGTCATCCAACAATGCACCTCTGCAGTTACAAACCCAAAGTGTCTAACCTAACCTCTCAGCCAAGGGAAGGTCACACAACAAGAGCCGTCCTCATGAAAGCAGAGAAACTCAGTTGCTTGGCCCAGATGGGGCAGACTATCTGGGCTGAGGACGTCCTCCAGATCAGACAGTAAATCCCAAGATATCCATCAGTGGGAAAAAAGTTGTGAGGAGCTCACTAGCCTGGAGCTGTAACACTGAAGGTTGGCCAAGGGGGCAGATCTGCTTCAGGTGACAAACTCTGGAAGCCAGCAAAGCTCAAGGCACAGTCTGCACAATGCACACCACCTACCAAGAAAGCCACTTCACATTTGCTTTTGCTGTTTTCTTTTGTACACTCCTAACCAGACACTTGTACAGACTGATTAAAACAAGGAGTTATCCCACAAAATGCATAAACACACGGATACTGTTTCAAATGTTGTAGGTTTGTGTCACAGGAACATTGGCAACTCTCAAAGAGAAAATGCTGTAAGGCTTTGAATGAAGGATCCCAGTTTATGCCAACTTACGTCTAAGCAGAAGGGACTGACCAAATACCAAGAAAGGAAAGTCTGGAAAAAGGCACTTTTAACATGTTCTTTAATGACTTATTCATCAGTACAAGCCAAGAAACTTCCCCTGATCGGGAGCTTTCTGCTTATCCCATCTGCTTGCTTCGAAGGTATCTTGTTAGGGTTTCACACATCACTCTACCAAGAATCAAGGAAATGCTTTCCCAAGGAGCTAACAAACGTATGAAATGCATAAGGATCCTGCACCAATACACGGATCTGCAAGTGTCATGAGAAAAACTTGCATTTTCCCCACTTCCTGCTGTGTGCTAACGTGAGACGATGCTGCCTGTTATGCAATGCCTGGTCTTGTGTCTCAGAGTCTGCTGCTCATCCTTCTTCCCCTGCACGAGCTACAGTCAATACCATGGGAACTAAATGCCATACAAAAGTGATTTCTGTTCTTTATAAGAGCCTCTTGAGAAGGAAAGGAATTAGTACGGTTAAAACAACAATTGGAGAGCTTTATGCCTTTCCACTGTATTGTTATTTGATGTTCAAAAGACCACATTTGTCTGTAATGCTGATAAAAAAAATAACTGCAGCAATCTAATATCAAAACTAACCTTCTGGCTATGATGTGGCACTAACAGAAATTTAACTTTAGAAGTTCATACTAAAAACACATCTTTTTCATCAGTCCAGAATACTGTCTCTCAGAGTGCCAGGAGACAGTCTATTTCATTAATATTATTGACATCATAGCAACATATAACAGCATTTACCTTGTAGTTACATAGGTACGTACCTATCAGACAGAACGCTGCTTATAAATTGACTAAGAAGAAATTCATATATTGTTTCTTTAAGACAAGAAGGTGTTGTGTCCACGTTTCTAGCAGTCACGTGTGCACTTAATCCACGTGAAACAGTGAGCTTAACTGACAAGGTGTTTTACAAATCCAAGTGCAGCGACTTCTCTTTGTCATGAAAGTGCATGTGGACATAGCGATTTGAATACAGTAACTGTCAAGCTTCACAATTACAATTACTGCCATAGATAATAAAAAGTGATCTCTATCATCTAGTGCACTTGAAGTCAATTACAGAAAATGGCGGCTCCAATTACTGAGTCATAACCTTCAAAACTGAATAGCAACTTTTACCACAGGACAAAAGCAAAGTGTTAGTCAGAAAGGCTAGTATCAATTGCAGCCCTGAGGAACAGATCCGAAAATAAGGGGGCCTTTTCTGATGGAAGCTGACGGGACGTTTGCCATCAGAAGGCAGCGGCTGCAGGTCCTTGGAGGTCCATAACCAAACACAGCCCATGGCGGGTGCCCCACAGAGGTGCAGCCGTATCACCTCCTTGTTACAGGCATTCAGAAAGGTTCCCCTGTCTGGCTCGAGGGGAGTGCATAACTCTGACCCACTGTGGTAAGAGCATCTTTTATGGATGCACACCTTCCATCCATCACTTAATGCTGTTCGACAGTCACACAAAAGATTGCAGGTTTTCAGCTACCACTTTTCAAGACCAAAATTACATGCTGACACAGATTCCTATGGGATAGCTAAAGAAAGTGGTGTCTGTCAGACTTTCATAGCCCTGCATCTTTACCAGGCCTCGCTTTCCAAGCCAGCTTTATGAACAGGTGCTGACCATCTTTAATCCTACGTGCTGGCTGCTCTGCTATACGCTGTAGCACAAGCATTCAATGGGACGGTACATTTTTGGTAGCATCATACCTTCTTTGTTTCACAGTGAGAGCAGGTATCTGTGTGGGGTCAGCACAAGCGCTGGAGCACAAGGTTAGGAGCCTAAAGACTCCACCTGTATTCTGCAAGCAGCTTCTGTTCACAAACAAGGGAAGGAAGGGAATACAGGCTGTCCTTGAGGAAGATCTTTACAATCCCTAAAAAGAGCTAGGAAGAAAAATGTCATATGTAAAATATCACCATCCCTGTCTGACATTTCTCGTGAGTCTCACAGGCAAACAGGAAATAATACTGCTACCCAAAACATAATTTTTAAATCGAAGTTGCCAGTTATTGCAGCATTTATCTGGAACCCACCTGTAGCCCTCAAAAGACTGTTTGCACCAGCTCCTTGACATTATCAACTTGTGTTATTTGCTGCCTCCCGAAATGTCAGCTGCCTAACCTTTCCAGGCTGTTCTTACACACAGTCTGCTTTTCCAAAACTCATTAAATACAGCAAAGACCTACAGTGCTCTGTAAATCTTGCAATCACGCCAAGCTGCAAAGGGAATACTAAGATATTTGAACCATCTCGGACTTTGTGCATTTCCGATTCCTTGCTGCAAAGGTCTGCCCTTATTGTTGAGCTGTGAAAAAAGGAATTTTATATTTTTTTCAATAATATAGACAGTGCTACTTACATCTAACCAATTTTTTTTACAAGCATATCACAATCAAAAGTACTCGCTAGCTATACAGGAAGATGCTCCTCAGCAAAAGTTAGCTCAAGGCTGGTGACTTGTGTTTCTTGATTTCCTCTCAGCTATTGTTTTGTGCCTATTGTTTACATTAATCCCCAGTACAGACCATCTGGCACATGTCACTAGGCGCTCTGCAACTGTCAAAGAAGCTTCAAGACTACTGCTACGTTATCAAACAGGTTGATATTAACAGCAGATGCTAAATACTATATTCCAGATACTATGCAGTATTAACTTTCTGAAGGGAAAAGACTACAACTAAAATTAAAGTGGATGCCTGCAGTCCAATATCCTGCCTTTTTTGTTGTTGTTGTTACATAACAAGTAAGTAAACCAGGGTTTTTTATCAGTTCTCTAGAACTGATTGAAAAAAAACAAAACCCCAACAAACAAAAAAAAAGTACCAGCCAGTGAGTTTAGTTTCAAAACACTCCTGTGTATTGTAATTGGGGATTATTCTATCAGTAAACTGTCACACATGGGATGGTGAAAGATTTATAATCAACAGCCTGAGGAACAAGAAAGATATGCTCCTCCTTTCAGCATTGGAAAATGTTATCTTAAAGAGGCAAGGTATAAATTACTTAAGTTTCAGGTTATTTCCACGACTAATGAAATGCAGTTCAAAAGTTATTTCACTTGTCAGTTGTGTATCAACTAATAGACAAGTTACCAGAGAGTTAAGACTTCAAAAAATTTGGGCTCCGTTTCATTCCTTTCCATGTCCTTATCTTTCTTATAAAAATATTTAAGAAGAGAAGATGACGATTCAAGGAATTAAGTTCTAGTACCTGAATCCCTCTCTTGTCCACCAGTGGAGCTGGACCACTAATATATTTTGGCTTTCAGTGGATACATTGTACTTCCAGGTAGGTTTTACAGATAAAGCAGCAACTTTATTTGGATTTTTTCCTTCACTAGGGACATCAGCCTACAGTCAACAGCCTAAATATAACTAATCCTCTAATGATCAGAGAAAGTCACTTGAGTGCTAGTCAGAACTTGTTTTGTGCAGTCAGAGGAAAGGCAGACCACCACTGGGTGTGGGATTAGGGCATCCTTTTGCATGGGGGGAGACAGCAGAAGCATCTCATCCTAGTCAGCATGATAGTTTGGCCGTAGCCCTTCCCATGAGCTTTCCAAGCGAAGCTGAGTGTCTGGCTGACCATCTTTTGTTTTCATTTTTCCAGGGACACCAGTGTGATAATTTGGGGGGTGGGGTGGTGGTTATAAAACACCAGCTGAGGTCTTCAGGGATTGTGCTTGGGCTAAAACTGCTGATAACCACAGGGTAGGTGGCTCTGTCAGTGCTCAGCAGCAGAAGATTAAGTGACAGCTGGGTAACTGGTTGATGGATTAGGCATCCAAATGCCTAATGAGGCAGTTAAACATCCAATTAAGCACCTCAGAGGAGCTGAGCCTAAGTTTAGCCTAACCCAGCTGATTTTGCCTGGTGGAAGTTCACATTATCAGCCAGTCCAGGATAACAGAGAGGACAGTAACCTCCAGCAGTAGAGAAGAGGCAGAGACATGCAGTGGTCAGCATTTGGAATAGGGTACGGATGTAGGTAGCTCCAGAGAAAGCAGCACCTCTCCACAGCCTCAGCTCAGACATGCTGGTGCCTTGGCTGCCTCAAACTGAAGTGATTAGACAGGGACCACCCGAGCATTTTCACCAGCTGGGCTGTGGTGCGCATAGGTACTGTCATCAAAGCAGCAAACACATTTGTCTTGCAGACATCTTCAGGCCAAATCTTAACAGGTCTTTTAGCCCATAGACCTCCAGTGTTAGTGCCCACAGTGAGCTGAGAAGTCCCCACGCTCAGCAGAGCAGCACTGTGGTTTTACCTCCTATTCCCTGCCCTCTCAGAGGCTGTAGCTTAATGAGAACTTCTCAGCAGCCGATGAGGTCCATTAGAAAGTTATTTTTCAGTATGGCTGCCCCCATGCAACTTATCTAAGTTTGGCTGAGCTGATCCTGAAGGAATTTGCTCCATAATGAAGGCTTATTCCCCGTGAAAGAGCAGGCTTAAATCTATTCCTCCCTAATTCCCATTTGTCTAAGCATCAAAGTCATTATGCATATAATTGAAACAACTCAGCATCAGGATTTCATAGACACCATGACTGCAGTTCAGCCCCTCCTAGTAAATTGCAATAACTGGAAACACACACCACCCTTTGAGAAATAAAACAAAAATAATTTTAAAAATAATTACTTTCACCTTCAGGTTTCAATTTTATTTAAAAATCACCTGTGGAGGATTTAAAAATCCACCTTGAAGAAAAACAATTACTACACACAAGCTGTGAATCTTACAAGCTTTGCCCTCCATCTTGACACCATGCAGCTGTGTCTAGCTTTTTAAACTTCACAGCTTGTACCTGGCATTTTTCTAGTATTTACCCTACAAGTAAAACGATAAGGTCAGTAAGCTCTGGGTCACCTCACAGTGTTTCAATCCATGGAAGGAAAAACTTTATCCTAAAGTTTCAAACAAGACAAAGCAATGAAGAAAAGTGAATTTGAACAGCTTTTAAGCCTGCAGTACTCGGCAATGTTATCCAAGCTGGCTGCCCTATGTCTCAGCCCAAAAGCTTATGCTCCATAATGAATATACCTTTCCTGCAAGAAGGCATTTCAGAGTGACTTCCAGTTGCTGGAATGGTGGCCCTGGGGAGAAATTTAGCGTTCTTGCAAGCCGCGGTCATTCAAAGCTTTTAAGGAAAGGGTATTCTTAACTAAAGAGTAAAGCGGGTGCAGAAGTTCTTGCAGGAGAATGGGGCCTGAGACACAATGGATCCCCTTCAGAGACCCTAAACTGTTAGATTTCTAGATACTACAGAAAGCTTAAAACCCTGCAGCAAAGTGAGTGTGCTGACCTTGTGTGGCATCTCCAGAGCTGGAGTGGGGAGACCATGTTGAGACACGGGGAGGTCAGGCCTGTCCTTGGTCTCGCACAAGAGGCAAGAGCCAGATTTGCCACCACCTCCCTTGTCGAGAGGCTTACAGCCACGTGTGGTGTCACTCCCTTTCCAGGGCTGAAACCTGTGCTGGAGACACGCAAACACTGTAAGGATTGCAGTCTGATCACAGAGCTGTAGCAAATAAGCAAGTTACTTATTTCTTCCTGTTGTTTCTTTTAATCTGCAGAATTTATGATTAATTTTTATTTTATTTTAGGGTACGCCGTAGTGCAGCCAAAGGCTCTGCCAAGGTGGAGAAAGCAAACTTGTGTTGGGTTTCCTGAGGCTGATCATCACAGATGGCTGGGTAAGAACTCTTATGCCAGCAAAAAGGGGTTGGGCAGTGGTAAACACACACATTTTGTATTACAGGTGAAGGGAGAATTCAGCAAATGTATTTAATGAGAAACATCTGCAGGAACCTGATAATAAAAATTATTAAAGTCAGTACAACTGGGGGTTTTGGGGTTCTTTTCCCTGCTCCCTCCAGGCTTAGAGATGTTGCAACTTTATTAACAGATGTCTTCATAATTTTAAATAATATTCATAATTACTAAAATTCATGGGGCTGCATTTCATGAAATATTTTAATACAGGCAAAAATAACCTCAGAGACTTACCCAGCACTTTGTTGCAATTTATGCTGACAGCTAGAAGATAACATTCAGACTAAAATTCAGCAATAACAGCTGCGATAAAATCAGACACCTCATGAACCACAGCAAAAAGATTTCCTATTTGCTAATAAAAACTTTGATGGCATCATTAGAGGTAACTAAGGTATGGATCATGCCAAAAAAATATTAACATTTGAATATACTTACTATTTCTGTTCTGAAATATAATTTCCAGGGATGCAGATGCACCTTAACCATTACTATTTCTGAAGAAAAATGTCTTTGGAGAAAAGGAAGACCCTTCTAGAACATCGGGTGGCTCCTACTCGGCATTAGGGGGTGCATGTTCTCTTTTCCTGACTTGGACACAAGTTCGATGCACGACCTGAAGTAACTTCCCTTTGTTCTTTCCCCATGGTTTCCCCTTACATCCCATGCTATGGCCCCGTGACCACTTTAGCTACCCTCCACTAGGCTCTTTCCAGTTTTTTGATCTCTCCCTTGAGCTGACATGAGGAAGTTCATAAAAAATTGCACTTAGTAGTCTGTCAGCTGTACTGGACTATGCAAGAGAATGCAAACTAGACAAATTTAGCTAGGGCCCAAAAAGTCTGAAGGCCTTTTAGGCAAAGGGCTCATTAAACATGCTCAGTCACTACAATCATTTGCCCCAGGTAGCATCCTTTAACACTCACATAATTAAGCAGATGTGATGAAAATCAGTCCGTTCTCCAAGCCTGAAGTTACAAGGACACATGACTTACTGGTCAACTGTCAGAACAACAGACTGAACCTCCACTGGAAAAAGCGTTCTTAAACACGATGCATTGAATTCAGGGCCTGTTTAACAGAGTCTATTTATGATACAATGGGTACACGTGTGAGGCACCTATTTCTATGGGCACCTCAACTGTTGTTTCGGTCCTTGAATAAGATTTATTCAAGAGGCCCTTTACCAATAGACTGCAAGCACTGTGTTTAGAAATTCCCCTTAATTTCACTATCAACAAGTCCAGCTAAAAAACAGATGTAGTTATACTACTTTTGAACAGGAAACTTGCTTAGAGCTAATAAAGTGGCAGTGGTTTGTACAGGGCTGAAACAGATTTCCATCACTTGCGTAATTAGCCATACTCTGGGGTTTGTGCAAAACACAAATTTTAAGCAGCAGTTTCTATGACTACCATCATTCTGCTCATTATCTCTGAAGGATTAGCCCAGGGATTTTCTTTAATAGGTGCTAAGAAGGGAAAGTCATGATGGCACACTACTACTTAGGATATGATGGATGTTAGAAGTACAATGAATTCTTTTTCAAGAACACTGCTCTCAAGACCCTCTATATGTTTGTGCTTTCGCCTCACAACCTGCCATTTATGAACTTGCAAGAAGCTTTCCAGAGAGCAAAAAGGGAGCAGAGTCCAGGGCTGCAGCCTAAAAATGGTTCAGTACATTGTGTGCCTTCACCTCCCCCAGTCACAGCACAGACAGGGAAGATCAACAGACTGAAGACTTGATATCTAAGCCTCTACTTACAAGGAGTTTTAATTTTATTAAGTTTTGGGAAGCAGCTGGAGGGGACAGAGGATATTTCCTTTAAGAGTTAGAGGTCCATAAAATGATGAATTTATTTCTACTGATTTTGCTTTTATGTCTGCATCTGTGACATGAGGGAGTTGGTTCCAAAGCTCCAAGAGGATCATTCTCTGTAGAGCCAACTGAAAAAGGAGCTTCCCTCTCCCTGAGGAAACCCCTGGACTTCAAAGTGTGGTTTCATTCCAAAAATCAGACTGAAAAACAAGTATCTTGGAAACTGTCACAAAAAGAGGGAACATTTTTGTTCCAATGTTATTAAAAAGACTAATTGAGCACTTATGTAACTTTGATTTTCATACTGAATTTTAGAAATCAGGACATTTTCCAAACATCCAGAGAAGGTCAACAAACTTACATGAGAAGCCTCCTAGTGCAGTTTTTCTTGAGTCTTGGGTTTGTGGCCAAAGCACCAGGGAGACCTTAAAAGTATGGGCCAGCACTGAACTGAAGCTGAAGTCTGGGTCAAAACTTGGGCAAGTCTTTGGTTCTCTGCACAGCTGAGCTTGAAGAGCTCAGAAGCAGCCCCTCTGCTTTGCTCCAAGGACAGAATCATGGCACATGGATGATAAGTACTAGGCGCAAAATACCTCAGGACAAAACTGCAGGCTTAATAATGCAAGTAGAAAGACCGACACCTTTTTAGACGCTGCTCACCATATACTGAAAACAAGGCTTACATGACTTTTACTACCAGCATTGTACAACTGCTGGTAGAATGCCCACAGGCTTTTAGACAGCTCCTGAAGTTAGGTTCCTTCTCTTCTGTAATATGAGTAGAAATTCACAGGAGACTAACTCCCATTAGACTAGTTGCAGCCATTTTATAGCTGGTTAAACAAAAAAAACCCCACCAAACCCAAAACAAACAGCAAAACCAATGCCAAAAAAACCACTGCACCACAGAAGCTACAAATCCCAGAATATTAGTTAAGATTTTAAAAGTACTTATATATTTTGCAGAGTTTAGAAGTGCTGCAGGAACTTTAGAACAGCTTGAAACATTAAGTTATACCTTAGATAACTGAGCATCAAATACAGCTTTGTAGCACCCACTTCAGTACAGTCACAATGGTACCATACTATAACAGCATTTAAATCTCATCTGAATGCAGCCCTGTTGTGCTCGAGACTTAACACTCTCAGCTCTCTGGTGGGAAACGTTTCCTCTTGCTCTCTGTTTGTCAAGGTAGAAATGAGTTTTTAAGGAAAGTCTCTTTCTTCTAGGTTGTTACCATGCAGAGAACAACAGTTTTCTTGTGTAAGGGAACCCCTTCCCACCACTCAAACACTGGTAGATACCGACTGTAACGCAAGGCACCCCAGTCTCCCAAAAGAATATGCAAAACAAAGACCTGGTCTCAAATCTTCAGTAACCTAGATGAACCTTCAGTTGAAAGTTCAGCCATCTCTTAAACTGCCCTGTACCTAGATTCAAAATTGATGCTTACAATAATCAGCTCTGGAGGCCAAGAGATGGCCCTCGCTCCTGCAGAGCCCAGATTTAGCACACACAGCGGTCCTGGCAGCCACAGGCAGGAGGGCAGCAACGCAGCAGCCGTAGCTGTAAGAACATATAATCCATGGACAAGAAACTGCAACCACACACTCCTAGCTTAAACTTCAGTCCTACACCTCTTTGCTTTTATGTGCAGATAACTGTCTTCACACCTATTTCCCAACAGCAGTTCCTGCTATTATTTTCTTTTTTTTTTTTTTAACGTACCTTTAAGAAGCTTAGATCACTGTAAATCCCCCAGCACGGGCAATAAAACACACCGTAATCTCTCAAACAATTTAAGACAAGTGATGGATGGCAGGTGAACCCAGAGGCAGGTGAGCCCAGTACCCTGGATTCCTTTTGTGTCACTGTTAAGCAGATTTGGAGAGGCATCATGTTCCTCTGGTGGCAGGCTGCACCTCTGACAGGGTAGACTTCAGTGTGCTAATTGGCACAGACTACAAATTGGCTGCTGGTGTGTGCCTAGAGGTTCTGGGCAATAGACTGAACAAAGTAAATTCTTGCGTAATTCCCAAAGAGCTTTGGACTGAAATCCTTAATCACAGTTTTAACAACAGAGCAAGAATTCCGTTTTCTATCATTATCAGTTCACCAGTTCTGTGATGGCTTTTGCCTACAAGTGTTGGGGGCCACTCTTGGTTTCATTTCTGTGGTGCAATATCTAGGCCATGCTTGCGTCTAAAGGGAAGAAAAGGCGGAAAAGTCAGAAACACAACAGAAACACAGAGAAGAGAAGGAAATTCCAAGATGCTTTTGTGATGTTTCAGAAAATCTGTCTGTCCGGTGGAAGTGGTGGGAGGGAAAGAACAGGACGGGCAGTGGACAGCCTTCAGTGCCCTCCCTGCTCTGCCAAATGCAGAAGCCAAAATGTCCTTTCAGTGGCTGAGCAGACAGATGATTATAGCTGCAAGTACCACGTTGGCCTTAGCTAAGTCACCTCAGCACTTTGCCCCCACTCACTGTGTCTGCGCACCCAGCAGACGGACAGACACTCCAGCCATCTTTGTAAGGGCTTCTTCTGGATGCTGTAGAAAGGAACATTTTGGAAATAAAAACTTCTTCATGAGAGCAATGTCTCCAACTGCCTTTCTATATCCTTTCCTTTCTATAAAGCTGTGCTTTAGAGGAACGGAAACATATAACCTGACCAAGATCACAATGCTAAAGCCCTGGTTTCATGACTCTGCTTTATGTTCTAGCAAAACAGTATGGTTCAGCTCACGCTGGATAAGCACCACTTGTGGCATATATGCACACCAGAAAATAGCTAATTGCCTACCTTTTTTAATTCTTACTCATTAATTCATTTTTTGGGAAAAGATTTAAAGCCTGTTAGGTTTGTATTCTCCTGCAATAAAGCTTGGCTGTCTTGTTTGGAGAAACCTGTTCTCCTGAGTTGCTAGCACCATTCATGACATGCCCCCTTGGATCTACAGCACTTCAGAGAACATCGCTGTAGTGCCAGACACAATACCTGACACTACACATCTCTCCTCACACTCCTGCTCTCTCCTTTATGCTGACAGCAGACTAGGCAACAGCCTATATATTTGTTTTCCAGTACCGACGTTACCATACTCAGAAGCTAATGTGAAATGCTTCCTTTTAAGAAACATTTTGCTTTCCCTCAGCTGGACTTGGGTTAGAAGGTAACTTGCTCCCCAACACTTGGAGGCATTAGCAACTACTAGACATGCAAACTCACCCACATGCATCCATAGGGGCCATTTTTCCCCATAAACAGAGAATCTCCTTTCAAGACAGAGTCTCAAGACATTATTAGTGACTAATGAATCTTTATCACAATATTCTAGGCAATGCTAGTCCAGATGATGACAAAAAGAAGGCCCCTTTAACAACAATTTTTGATCTTATATTCTATATGTTCTAAAATAAAACTCTTACACATCTTTTGTCTTTCAGGAGGAGAAAACAGATTGTGACAAATTAGAGTCTCTGTAATACATCACTGAAAGCTGACAGATTAGTTCCAATACTGATTAGTACTAATAAGTGCAATTATTATGTTTTATGTGATCTTATGGACATCTCTTGGCATCTCTGGGATGACAAGAGAATAGACTTCCTGCTCTTTAGTGTAAGCTTATAGGTAAGAACAGATGTCATACAGTTTTAACAAACATTCACTGATAAGGGTAAACTAATCAGACAGAAAGAGACAAAGGACCAAGTTTTCTTGTGTATTTCTTCTTTGTAAAGCACCCCAGAATTAAGACAGACAAGTGAAACAAAGAGTTCAGGAAAAGTCCCTTTTAAGATATCTACCACTTTCCCTTTTAGCTACTATAAAGATTTGTATTCATCAGAGACAGAACCAAAACCATCATGCATGCATTTTTCTTTAAATGCCTTTGTAGAAGTGACCACAAGTCATTTTGTAAACAAAAAGCCAAGAGAAGCTGCTAACAGTTGAGCATCTCCTCTGATGAAGCAAGGTTATTCAACGTGGGATAACAAAGACCAAGGCCAGGTGAATTGCACGAACACAACACAGCCAGGAAAAGAGATGATGTGCACAGATCTAGCTTAAGACGAATAATATAAGCATTTAGAAGGGTGGCAAAACACCCCCACCAAACCTTTGGGAGAAATGCTGGCCCATACTCATCGGTTATAGCAGCTATCAACACCACCCACAGGCAAGTGGCGCACAGAGGGCAGGAGAAGCCACACGTGGTCACTCTGCCAGCAAACACCCAAGCGCTCACCCATATTGTCTTTGCTGGGCAGAGCACGTGGCAGTGCCCAAACACAGCTCCCACACACACAGCCCCACTGCGTGAAGCTGCCCTGGCCATGCACCATGGCAGGGCTCCCTGCCCCCAGGTTTGGGCTCCCCTTCCGCTGCTGATGGGCCAAACAGGGAAAGACAGCACTGAGCAGAAACTACCACTTTTTACTAGAGATTTGGGTCGCTACTAGGGTCAGCAATGTGGAGGAAGGGAACAGTGGAAGGACTAAACTCAAGACTGGACATGCACTTGTTCGGGCTGACAACAAGGGAAAGCGTTTGGGTGGCTCGCTGGAGTGTCTCAGAGGAAACATAACTTTGAGCAGTCACAGAGGTGATCGGGGAAAGACTAGATGTCTTTGAATGCTAATAAACCTTATTTTGATCCTAGTTGAACTGATTTGTTTCCAGACCCATATGCAATTCTGTACACCCTTCCCCCACAAATATTGTCAGTGTTTCCATAGGAAAAATTTCTTAAAGAGGAACCCCTTAAAGAGGTTTAAAAAATTATTTTCTGAAAGTTCCTCCTACCCTGGAGAAAAAGATTGATTGTCATCTCTTGATTTCTCCGCTTTTTAAAAATTTACATTTCAAAGAACAAGGCAGATAGCAAGAACAGAGTCCACAGTAGCATCAGCTTAACTAAAACAATTATTGAATATTCATTTTCCCTCTTCTCCCCACAGAAAGTCTGGTACTGCTATAGCAGTTCCGTGATGCGCATGCTGAGGAGAGGAGCTCTGTTGAACTCTAATTTCAAGTTAAAGAGCATCTATTGCATTTTTGTGCTTGTTAGTGTAATTATAATTCAATATTTGCATTGCAATAAAGCCTAAGCAATCCCACAGAGATTCATTCTCCCACACAACGTACAAACATGTTGCCATGACCCCAGAAAGGGCTGGATGGTTGCCAGTCCTACCTTGCAGAAGCACACATGATTTAAAAGCTTAGGTCTACTACAACGTTTTTGTCAAGACTTGCGTATCTGCCCCTAGCACAAGGTCCTGAACTAGAAAAGGTGAAACGAAGAAAAACAAGAGCTTTAACTCGTGGTTTTTTATTGTGCTCACGCACAGACTCTGCAATCAGGTCCCCACAGCGATCAGCTGAAGCCAGCATGGTTCAATACGGAGCACGTGTAGATCCAGGCACCAGCCCAAAGCCCACTCAGGCGGACACAAGCGCACTCATTTCCACTGGAGAGCACCATCTCCCTCTGCACTCAGCAGCAAGCCAGCAACTGCTAATGCTCCTTTCACTCTTCCATGCCCTGCCCTACCTTCCTCTTTCTAGAAATTTCACTTTCCTAATGTTTGAGCTTATAGCATTTCTAAAGAGGCAAAACACCAAGCCATAAACTGTAACTATTCCTATCAGAGGCCATAGCTTAGGAAGGGAGAAGAAATAAATAAATTACCTTATCCTTTGAGGAGATGTCCAGCTCAGAAGATATTATTTGGTACTCTGCAGCCAAATGGTATTTTTCATTCTTTACACTGTTGTAGCAGAAGACCTTTCAGAACTGTAGAGTTATTTGAAGAGCTGTGGACGTGGTGGGTGTACACATACTGACACACAGCTTCATGTGCATGTATAACACATGACTGTGTGTGTGTACACAAACATTCACATCCCCTTTTATACTCAGAAGACTGAATGCAGGTGATGAGAGCCCAAAATAAGCAGCAGAAAAACAAGGTCATAAAAAACTCTCAGCAGGGGATTGCTAGAGGAGTTGCCCAGCTGCCCTCATACCTTCTGCTGGGATACATGGAAGACTGGAACTCCTACAGCTCAATAAATCCCACCAGGTTCAGTGAAGCACAGAAAACCCAGCGACCTTCCAATATCCACAAACCCAAGGATTTACAGGGGACTAAAGATCAAGCACTCCAACCACAGCCCAGCAAGACTGGTACATGTACCTTGACTCTCAAGCTGAACACAATGAGCAACATAACCATCAGCTGTGTCAACCCTGCCCACCAGCACAGACCCACAGGCCGTTAAGCCCAACCTGGTTTCAATTAGATTAATAAATCAATTACTACTTTGCAGCACATTCCCCTCAGCTGGACCCTGCTGTTGCTGGATTACTTGACACCGACTAGAAAGAAAATTTGTGCTGCAAAGAAATCTGCATGAAAATATTTGTATTTATGCTGAATAGCGATAGTAAAACAACAAAAAATTACCTTTCCAGCAGCTGAAGGATTGCACAGCATTACGCAGGGGTGCCTCTCCCATGGTTTGGCTCAGCTGGGAGCACAGAAGAAAAGCATCAGTCCATTTCAGAGACCACAAATTTACTCCCCAGTTAATGCTCGTATTAGTTCCTGCTGCATTCAGAAAGACTTTTCAAGCTTCAGCTAGTGATGAAATCAGAGTCCTGGAAAAACTCACCTTTATTAGCTGTGTGGCAGCAGGGACAGAGGTTTTGCAAGCCATGGGCTGTTGTTGGCAGAAAGTGGGTGCCACGGCTCTCCATGAGTGCAGGGCCAAGCCTTCCCCTGGCTCCGGCAATGGCCATGCCAGGGCTCTGCAGCGGCTTTCGTGATGCAGGAGTACAGGTGGGTTTGCTAGAGAGAAAACAGGAGCAGGCTGGAGACCATCCAAGCACCTAAATCTCTTTTCCCTTCTTTGCAAACCGCCCAGGATAAGTCAGGGGCAGCCGTGGGAGCAGCTCAGCTCCCCCCTCCCCACTCACTACCTGAAACGACAGCCCCATTTTCAGTCCCGTTTTCAGTTTCCCCATCCGTTGGTCTGTCAATGGTGGGCTCAGCATGGTGGTCAGTGTTGGCAGCTAGGCCACCACCTGCCTTTTCCTGTGGCCAGCACAGGCTCTTGCAGACATGATGTGACGTTAACCCATGAGTCCAAGGTTTGTTTTATGGAGGGGTTGAAGGAGGGGAAGGAGTCAGTCTCTCCTCCTCAAGCTTGACTGCCACAGTTTGAGTAACACCTCTCACATCTGGCTAATTGACTTGCTTAAAATAATTTTTCGATAAATAGAAACATAAATATTTAAATCACTTTTCTATAAATAGAAGTATAAATATAATGCTCTTCTGCTTTGTCATACTGAAATAATATCACCAAGTGGTTTAGAAAACAATAAAATGTGCGCAAATTTGGGGGGAGGTTGTAACGGGAACACACTCAGGGTGGTTTCTTACATCAGCCTTCATCATGCACCATGGAAGTCAGTGACATATTTGCTGCTTTTTAGCACCATTTTAAGGTCAGAGTTTTACTTTGAGCAGGGAATATTCTAGTTTTGCCTCTTGACATCATTTCAATTAGCTTTGGGTGGCAGAAGGCACACATTGTATCATTAGACAGCAAGATTCCCCATTTTAACAAAATAAACCCATCAATACCTTAAGCACAAAATTAGCATCAGGTGACCGGCCTATTCCATTTAATAACACTCACCTTCCCCCTGTAGAGCACTACCTGGCTTCTGGCAGAGGAAGCTCGGGAAGAACCTTTATCAATTTTTTTAGTGTAAGGTCTTTTATCACGGGGACAGAGCAGGGGCCTGTTGAGGGCAGCTGGCCTAACCTGGCTTGGGACTCTTTGCCTTTAAAGCCTGCGAATAAAAAGCGGTGATTCTTTAAGCTATGAGGTAGTTACTCGAAAAGCATGATATCTCAAATCATTCTACAGAAAAAGGAGAGCATTTTAGAAGACAGCAATAAATATATTGTAGAATTACTGGAAAGAGAATCCAAATCTCATGATCATTTAAATGAGCTGTTTCCCATCATTCTGACAGCAACAGAGATAAAGGGGAGCAGAAAAAGGTGCTACAGGTCTCTATATTGTTCCTGTCAGCCGTGGGGCTTAACTTATCTTTTTATTTATTTGCACCTGAAGAAAATCCAGTTCTATAATGTTCTCCCTCCCTCTGAGAGGAATAAACTGCATTTTTCCCACATAGATGACAATTAAATGTCAATCACAATGACAGCTGCCAGCCCTAGTAGTCTTTAAACAAATTAATTTCATTAATAGCTAATGATTCTGTTGTGAAAATGCACCACCACTATTTAGATTCTGTGCATCTGACAGAAGACACAGGCTTTTGAAGTGGTCATGAATACTACTACAAAGCAGCAAGTGGGAGTACCAGTTTCATCTGAGCAGAGGTTCTTGTTATAAACAAACTTAATAAAAAACCCACGGTGTTGTTTTTGTTCATTTGAGAAGCAAACAGCTTTTCTCAGATGTCAGCACTCTGTCAGAATTTGGGTAATGAGTGTTCCTCCTTCATGTCATTTTTTTTTCTTCTGTCACATCTGTGGAGACAACTGATCCTTCCACATCTCCTCATACCAGCCTCCAGCAGCCCTCTAAAGGTTCTCATTAAGGGCGCTCCAACCTCACACCGCTCATTGACTGGTCATAGCTGGTGGTTCAGAGTATATTTCTCTCCAGTTCTCTGCATCAGATGCAGGAGACAACCGTACAACCAGTGCACAGCACGGGTGTTCCCCCTTGTGGCTCGTGCCACGGGGCTGCCTCCACCACACAGGCCAGTTTTGGAAGCAGGAGGTGGCTCGTTCATCTCTCAGTGGCCTTTTCTGTGGCCACATAGCTTGACAAATACCAAAAAGAGATGTGCTTTTGCTGTTATCCAGTTGCATCTGACTTTGCACCTTCTAGCCTCTGCAGCACTCTTTTAGCTGATACAAAGCTCTTCATTTTGGAAAACAACTGCTGGAGGTTGACTATGGAGCAGCTTGAACTCCTTAATTTTCTTCCTTCCTCTGAGGTAAATAAACTGCATTTTTTCCAGAGAGATGATAATCAAATGTCAAAGCAAGGAAGGACTGATTTATTATAACCACAATACAGAATTAAGAAAACTGTCTTAAAACCTTAATGGTGTCAGGTTTAGAATTAATAGAAAGGGGTACATGTTTATGTACCTTATGGTTCCATTGTAAAATTCTCCGTTCCAGGATATTGTGGAAACCAAAAGTATATCCGGGCTCAGAAAAGAGAGCCACAAGTTTGTCATGGATGCAAGTCCAGCCATTGGTAATTTTAAACACAGTGGTTGAGAAGTAGTGTCAGGTGCAAACAGGGTAACCCTCCTTCTAGAAGTTACCTTGCCCATCCTGCTGCTCTCAGCTAACCATGTACCTCCCTGTTTTCCACATACTAACCTTTTCTTTCAGTCCGCTCTCCTTGAAAAATGTTGTGTCTTTTACCAGGGGCAGGGAGAGCCAGACAAATCTGCGAATCCCAGCAAGTGCTCCATCAAACCTTCAACTTTGCTGCAGCTAATTACCTCGCTCCAGCAGCGAGTTCTTATCAAGGCTCTGCATTCCTTTGCAAATAGGGGAAAGGATACGCTGCTATTCCTCTGCACATCGCCCACATCCACCAGCTCTGGCTATCTCACCGCATTCGCAGAGGATCTCAGTAGTGAGTGTTGCGGAGATGGTAGTTCTGCCATTTAGAAATGCCACCTCCTCCTTTAGTAATATACCACCAAGGGCTTCACATCGCAAGGGAGGCGAGACATAACGCTCGTTTAGCACTGGCCAAGGGCAGCTGGGGGCACTGGGGCAGCCCCAGCCCGAGGAATCTCCATCAGGTCCCAGCTGGCAGCCTGGGTGGGCACAGCTGATGCCATTCATTTGTTACCCCCTCATACAGTGTTCCTGGGCACATTGGGAAGAAAAATGTTCTCAGATAACACAGGGCTAAAGATTAACCAATTCTTGCAGTCTGTATCCATTCTTTAATAAGGATGTTTTGTCAAGAAGTCATTAATTTGCTGCACACTTAGGTCATATGTATTAAATCATATGCTCAATATATGCATATTTTAAGTGAAGTGGGAGGAGGTAGTATGGGACAGCAAAGGGAAGAAAAAAGAAAAGAAGTTCATAAAAACCAAACTACTTTATTTACTGTAGCTCTGAAACCTTTTTAGAAACTTTTCAACAGAGCTTAAGTAAAAAAAAAAAGTGCTACATCAGTGTAACCATGCAAGAGTTACATAACAAGTATTTTTCACTTGATAATTGTGGAAAGGTGCATTTTAATATCGCAAATTAAGACTGTGCTGTAATGCCATGTGGACCTATTACAAGATGCTCAGGAAAGCCAGACTGCAGGGCTTTAACATTTGCAAAAAAGGAGTCCACAAGAAATGCCCCCAAAAATCTCTTCCTTAAAATAATATGATTTTCTTCTTCCAGCATATCTTCAATTCTCTTAGCACTCAACCATTTCCAAGCCCTTCCAAAAAAAATATCGTTACAGATAAATTTTTAATTAGCTCTCTAAAAAGACTTCTCTATTACAACACAGAAAGTGCTGTAACTTACAAAGAAGCCTTGGAGAAAAGCTGTATTTCTTTTCATGGTCTTCATCTTATGCAGTTAATCACATGCTGCTGAATTAATTCTCCCCATTGTACACCTCTGTAACCTAACCATTAAACCATTTTCCTCTGGTGCACACACATTGCGCTCATAACTCTTTGCACACCACTGGCTTTAACTAAACAATATGAGAATTGTTTTTACACTCATCAGTGAACCACTCCACAAATCTAGTATGTCTTGGGTCAGGGAAGGTTGTCAGCATCTGCATGCTGTGAGGGTGAGGAGGCCACGCATAATTTTTGCTGTTGCCTCCCAGAGCAGCACCTACAGCTCCGAAATGAGCTGAAGGTCTTGGGCTGTGGGCACGGGGAGGCTGCAGGAGGGGGACAGGGTGGTCTTGCCTTGTCGGTAGCATTGACTACTCACCAGCCGAGCTGCAGGAGGAGCAGGACTCACAGAGGAGATGGAGTGACTCATCCCCACAACAGGCTTGGTCACCAGACAGCTTTGGGAGTCAGTGCCAGCAGCACCCGGACACCAACAGAAACAAGTTTCAGAAATACTCTTTTCCAAAAGAAAGGAAACTGCTGGAAGTTCAGTAACAGAAAAACCCCTTTGATGTTTTAGAGCTATGTATTTGTGCCTAAATTCAGTCAGATGTGACAGATTCCTTAATCATGTACCAGAGATTCACAGTGAGACCAGATGGCTGAAGGGACAGGCTTTTCCACAGGAAAGGTTGTCAAGCTGTTTACTCCTTCAGCAGAGAATAAAAATGCTTCATGAGAAGCACCTGTGAGAAAGGAAACTGAAAAACAGAGTTGCTGCAGAGCAAAGAACTGCAGAAGACACCTCACAAAGACAACTGCTAAGAATTCACAAAGAAAAAACAATGTGGAAAACATGGGAGCGTATCTCCAGCATTTGGAAAACACTGGACAAAAATTAATAATTTTGCAAGTTTGGAACCATGTCTAGTGAGACCCACCCAGGGAGTGCAGTGATGCTGTGTACCAGGAGCCGGCACAGGTGCAGGGCAGACTTCTTTGGGGAGGGGATGACACTACCTACAAGAGCAGAAACACCCACATTAACTCTTTCACAAGAAGCAAATTATATCCAGATGAACCCAGGGTCTGAAAAAAAAAAAAATTAGAATTGAGGAAAAACCAGAAAAACTGAGAATGGATATGGAGGATCAAATTCCTACTATGGGAATGATTTGATTTTGATTTGAGAAAACAAACAAGCAAACAAAGAAGTCACAGCTAGAAGGAAGAGCCTGTTACATCTCTGAAACAAAGAGCTAATATCAGATTTATTTAGTTCTTTTAAAGGGTGTTTAGGTTCTGGATTTGATTTAGAGAATGCATACAATAATAAAAAAGTACACAAAATTAATTCTCAGATATATTTAATAGGACAGGTGGACTGTGCGTAGAAAATTAAATTTTTAGTGCTCCACTGCCCAGTAATTCATGTTACCACAAATATCCTTTGTCATTAACTCTACAAATATTTTTAAAAAGCTTACTAACTGCACTTTAGTTATTAACCGAATTTACCAGCTGCAGCAGAGAGAAGTAGCAAGTCATTGAAGTAAATATTTAGGACTTGAAATGCTCGATAAATACAATTGCATCCAACTAGCAGGATATTCTAATTGTTATGTTTTAAGCTCAATATTTTTAAACATTTTTTGATGGTTCTGGCATGTTCCCCCTAGATAAGGAGAGTTCAATATCCACTTCCAATATGCCATATGGGAGCAAATGCTGTTACAGAGTACTCTGTGGTTTAATTTCTGTTCCTGGTACATTTTTTCCCCTAGAAGAAAGTATCACAGCTTCCTGAAGGAATACAGGGCAAAGTATCTATTGACAGCATCCTCAAAGGACAGGAACAGATCAGAATGAAAGGCTACATGAAGCATTCAACGGGGCCTCAAGGAGCAGAACTGAAATTCGAGAGATAACTTGAAGGTTATACAAAAAGTATTGCTAGGAGAAAGCATGAAAATGAGACACAACTAATGCAGAGGCATGCAGGCATAGTGAACTCTGGAGGAATGTTCATACTGGTCTTGTCAGCCCATGTTCACCTCCATGTCCTTGTACAGAGAAAAGGAGCTGAAATGGCCTCCCCAGAAGGGACTTCTCTGCTTTGAAAGGCTTAAGATGAAGCCATCATCCTTGCATGCTTTTACAACAAAAGACAGAGCAAGTTTTCTACAAACACCTCGAAAAGCAACATAAGGCTCAGTGTATGTGCAAGAATATGATGAACTTTGGGTGTGAATGACATATGCTCCCAGAATACTTACTGAATTAGAGTGTTACTGCACGCAGGCACAGAGGCATATGCAGTGGAGAGCAGTTCTGGAAAAAAATGGCCATGACAATGCAGCATGCATACAGAGGAATTACATCTTGAGAAAACTGGCATTTTTCAACTGTTTCTGTACTACTCATCAGCACTGTGTAAACCGCAACATTAGCTGCTGATGGCAGACATGCTCCTAAAAGCACCTGATCGATCTGCTCTTGAGAACCTTATGAAAAATGACACAAGGCATGCAACTTCCACGTGTAAGAATTAACTAATCACAGAAACAACATAGAATGTATTTACAGAAGCAATAACAAGAGATGAGATAGATGCAGAAAGTCATTTAAGCTTATTCTCTTAGGTTGCTGTGCAATTATATACCAATCCTATATTACCAATTCAAATAACCATGGCTTTCTGTAATTGCTAGCTTGCTATTTATGGGCAAGAGAAAAGTGCTGCTCGAGGCACTATAGCCTGACCTGCTTCTAAGGACACAAGAAGGTCACAGTGACACGCAAAACACAAAAGAAAAATCATGTGATCTACTGTATTGGCCAATACTCGGTTTTGTCTGTCATCTGTCTATGTAAAACTTCCGCAAAGGAAAAATACAAGACAGGCTAGTACCATGGTCTAACAGTAGTACCTGCATCTGCTTCCTTCTGGAAATAAGGATATGGAAGAAGAATCCATTTTCTTGACTATGTCCACAAAATGAAGTAAATCTGAAATCCTTGCAGAAACCCTTAAAGGAGTGAAAAGCAATAACAACCAAGAGAGAGAAATAAATGCCTCTGAGAGGAGCCAGGACACACAGTATACCTGCAAGGCAGAACGAGCACGAACAAGCAGCCTGTAGAGCTGAATGAGTTTTGCCACACAACAGTAACATTACTTGCTGCTTCAGCAAGATGACCTTTCTCCTTTGCTAAAGACAAATTTCTTTTGGTGAAGACTGATCTATGTAGAAGAGGGTAATTCTGCCATTTTCCATTTAATAATCCTGTCCATATTTAAAAGCCCTTTACTACCCTTAAGCATAATCCTGATTCTCTTTCAATCACAAGGAAACTAATCAGAAAATTGAGATAATTAAATCTCACTGCATCTCCTCAAGCCATTTTTAATCTCTGGAGGATGCAGCTACTGCTAAAGGAACTTGCTCAAGACTAGAGCTTTGCTCTTTAGGAGGCCCAGTCTGTACTCCATGCTTCTCTGCTTCAACTTTTAAGCTTGCTTCCTGTGATTCCTGCACTAGTTAACATCATTACCCAATCTTGTATATAGCAATAGTAAAAATAGGTAAGAATGAAGCGCATGAACGCTTCTCAAACTTGTCCCTGTGCTGACTCAGCCAATTCTGGATGATCAGGAATGTGCAGGAAATCACACTTTTCATTATGTTAATTGGTGAATGTCCTGGGGAAGAATTAAGGAAGAGACAGAAGGTTTTACCAAGCAAGTGGAGAAGAGAAGGATAACTTCTTTATTCAAAATGTAACATGTTCCCTTTTATTCCATGCAGCTGCTCAGCAGTGGTTTCATCCACTAACTACCCGTTAATTAATAAATCCCTGTATCACCACAAATTTTAACAAATCTTCCAGTTAACCCAAGTCTCAAGAAATGATAGCAGTTGATTTAATTGTAACAGTATACATTGGTGACATCTAGTGGGCACAAGAAACTTAACAACAGTCAAATCAGCTTCTGAATAGAAAACATATTTCAGACATAGCCATCTATTACTTGCTTTCTCTCTTTTTTTTCACACCAGGACATGTTGCTGACAAGTCCTCTTGATCTTCTAAAAGTACAAGCACTATACTATATCACAAATGTTTTTAAAATAACAGGCTTTTTGGGAAGAAAAATAGTCTGCAACGTTGTCAAAGAGCATTAATTTGTTTGCCATGAAATTATGCTTCTTGCAGGTACTTCCACCTTCTACGTGAAATAAATTCAAGTGGGCCCTTTCAGATGAGAAATAATAACTGTAAGCAATTAAACTCATCATTCGAATAGGTGCTTGTCCCAGGGGATGGGTTTTTCCAAGCATTTTGACTTAACAACATCTGAGAAAGGAAGCTGCACAGATTCTTGCCTATGCTAGTCCATTATTTTTTTTTTGGCAAGTGATGAATTGATGTACCTGTAGACGACCCATCCTGGTGGCAAGGGCTGTTTCTCTGTCAGGAGTGCTGCCTCCCCAGCTCTGGTTGCATCTTACAGCCTCTCCCGAGCTGCTTCCCTTTGGAGAAGAGGAGGCCCTCCAACCAAACTGGCAGACTGAGAAGAAATAGCCAGGTGCTGGAAGGAAAATTGGCTCACTTTAACTCAGACAAGAGAGATAGAAAGTCAGTAGCGTAAACGGTTTCTACCATTTCTTCTCATGATTCAAGTCTCAGCTTCCTTTTACAGCTACACAGCACTACCAAGACTGCCAGGCTTTTAACCTTAATTATTAGTCTCATATTCCCAGAGATCCCGCACAGGATTGAAGCTTTAAGGATGCTAAGGACCTTTATGCAGAGACCAAAAAACGCTTAAAGGCACTTTTTAGAACTTTTTGGATCTACATCTGTGGCAACGTCATGCTGCTTCTATATTATTTTTTTTATGTTTAGGGATTTGTATCTTATACTTTAGTACACTTCTTCTCAAGAGGATTATTCATACAGAGGCACTTTGAAAAGGTTTTAAGAAGGAATTATAGCAGCAAGACAGAAAAAACAGGCCTCTCCTCCTACTTGTAGCCTCAGATCCCCGATTCAAGACAAGGGTAGTGGTATTATACACCCACCACAGTGGCAGAATACAGTTCCCCTCAGCGATGGTCCAGGGAAAGAAGCTGGACCCTTCACCCAGCCACGTGTGCCTCCTATTTCCCTCTACTCCAGAGTCAGGCCCCTGGGCCCCCTGCAGCAGCCACCAAGACAGAGACTTCCCTTTCTACAGAGTCAGCAGATGGTCTTTCAGCTTCTAGTCTGTATTGTTAGGGCTTTACTCCCTCACATGAGAACTGCATCCAGTCAGCCTTCAATTCTTGCCCAGCCAATTTGTTTGCAATACGCTTCCACTCTGTACAATCCCAGGGAAAAGACCCTGAACTAATGCTGTGGAATTTCTTTCACAGTCATTCTCCCTCGAACCACAAAATGCCCTGGTTCAGCCAGCTGGGATTGCAGTGAAGGAAGCATTAAGAAGTTCAGATACAATTATCCCCAGGTAATCCTATGATACCATATGTAGAAGCAGGAAGACACCCCTGTGAGCTTTGAATAACAAATGAAAACAACCATTTTTAAGTCAATTAGTTCTACCACATTTCTAATGCAATCCTAGTTTGCTTAATTATCTCACTTGTAAAGGTGGGTTCATTAATAATCCTGCTGCAATGCTGCCTGAAGATCATCATGCCTATTAATCATGCTGGGTAAAGGAATTCTGATTTTCTTTAACTGCTTTTGGTTTTGCTACATTATTGTATGCAGTTCTTAATAGATTACTTTCTTGTAAATATTCTTATCTTACAGTTAAATGCTCAAATAGTTAATTACCTGGAGCATAAGGTTCAATGTCCTACACTGAAGATAATCAGCATGATGATCCTTAATTTTCCAAGTGCAAAGACAACCCTTTTATTCAGCTTATGTTGCTGTTTCCAACTACATCACTGTGAGCAGTCGAGGAAATTGGTATTGTGCATATTCCCATGATTACTGGAGAAATAAGGAGTCTAACCAGGCTTGCTAATTAAATAGGTTAAAGTTCAATTTTCCTTCCAATCAGGAGGGACAAGCAGGTGTTTATATTTGAATAGAAGACAGCTGCACTCTTCTGCCATACCCACCATCAATCTAGGGCAGGGAAAAGAAGAGGCAGCATTTACCTCTGTCTGCTGCCTTGGGTACCAAAATATGTTGAAAAGATTTATTTTGGTATTTCAATTCTCAGTTAAGGGAAGCAAATGCACACATTAACATGCAGTTCTCACAGCTTTAAGTTGGTCAAAAGATCTATTGCTTTCAACTAGTCTTATCCAAAAGGGCACAGCTCACGAGAGGATTAAGAACACGATCAAAACTTCTGAGACTCTGATTTTGGCCCCTGTCCTAACAGAGGTTCCAGTGATGCTGGGCAAGTTACACCTTCCAGTTTTCCCCACCCAGAGAGTTCAGAGACACTCTTAGGTTGGGTGGCAATCTTTCTCATCTGCACTTCCATGTTTTATTTGTTAGCAAGTTACTTGCCATAGATGGAGGATGTGTTTGACCTTACTGGTAATATTCCATTGAAATATAGGCATTTTCCATTCAACTTTGTCCACAGGTCTACAAGATGGGAACTGAAGGGTGCGTTCTTTTGGAACTTTTTTTTTGCCCACAGTAAAGCCCCAGCATTTCTACATCCCAGCAACTGCAGTTGTCATAATTTGGACAGTCTCCAAGGTTCACCAAGGAGAATGGATTAATCTTGATTTCCTCTTTAGTCTCCCAGCAAGCTAATCTACTGCAAAAAGTGCCACTGGGCAAACTTCATCTCTGGTAGCTGGTTTTAAGTTCATGAGTTTGCAAGATATCACTTGGCATTTACTAGTTCTCATCCGCTCATTATGTGATTCAAATTACATCTGAAAGTTGATTATAGTAGATCTTGTGAAAACTAGCACACTTGTCCATCAAAATGAGCACATGTAGCATGCCAAAGAGTGAGCAACTGAAGGATCGTTAAACCCAGAAAACCTTAGTCTTTCATGACACCTTCCAAAAGGCATTTATAACATTGTTTAAAATCCTAAGATAAATGTACAAGACTGAGAGCACAAAGGAACAACAATAGTTATTGCTGAAATAGAATCAGTTGTACCTTGCAATATACTGGTTCTTGCAATATCTTGCAATATACTGCAATATCAACTCTCTACAGTAGTTCAGGGTAAGAAGAGTAGAATCTGTTTTCATGACCAGTAGGGAATTAAAAATATGCTGGAGTCTGGCCAGGATTTGAATGCTGTGTTTCTACCCTTAAGAAAAAGAGGTTAAGAAATTACTTTGTAGCATCTTATCCAAAATACATTCTCTTGAAGTAGAAGATTCCTCTTAGGAATTATTCTGTCTTGTGTGAAAAAGACTCAGAGCTTTTGAAGTCTATCCATATCAAGCTCTTGTGTGATGAACTTTATTTCAAAACATTCCATTAGTAGGAAAATCACTTCTATCAAATCCAATGTTGTACATGAAGCTCAAGTAAATACACGGTGTCCCTTTAGGACACCTCTAGCTTAATAAAGGGGCTTATAATTTCTCAGTGATGGGCAATCTTTGGGATCCCAGAAATAAATCAAGGACAAACTGGTTATCAAAAACACACTTTGACAAAAAGTTTTGGCTTTGACAGTTTTGCCTTTTTTTTTTTTTTTTGGAAAAAAAGTGTTATTGAAAAGTCTCAATTTGCTCTGCTTCTAGAAGTAACTGAAAGCAATTTATCATTGAAACAACAGAGACTGGCTGTGATTCCCTGCAGACCCCTGGTTGTCTGTGAATGTCTTCCCATTTGCATACAAACACGGCAGGCAGGTTACAGCCACAGGAACACTGAAGGCTGCATGCTCAAACATAAAGATAATAAAAAAAGGTGACTATTAATCAGTAGAGACTTTGTAGAAAACATCTTCTCAGCTCTTCTAGGTGGTTAGCTTTCAAGGCAGAGAAGTGCATTTTGGCTTGTTTAACGAACTGACTCTTGGCATCACAGGGTGCTGCCACGAAGCTCATCCATCAGCTGCTTTCCCTTGGAATTTGAAGCTGGAGGCTTTAAACCACACATGCTTTCAACCTTACTTGCTTCTCATATCTCATGTTCATACCCTTAAAGCATGCAGATATTGTGGGGGTGAATGCTGGTAGTGATGAACCATTTCTCCCACTAGCTCTGCAATGTACTACTGCACTATCTGTATTTTAGGGAGATGAGATTTACAGTATAGCTTTAGGCATTCAATTTCTGTATCTCAGTTATGAGCCAAGGCTTCCTACACCAGCCTCCAGAGACCCATTCAGAGGTCGCTCTTCTTCCAATTCACAGCAAGTACTTATTTCTGTATACAATGAGATGCCTAAATTGCATCTCACGGTATACAGAAATAACTCATCTGCTCCCTCATCCTTATGTTTCACATTAATTTATTAAATTCTGTCTCCAAGGTAAAGCTGGAGCTGTCTCAAGAGAGAATGCTACTGTGGAAAGCAGCATGAGGAACTCATCCTGACATTTTGGCCAGTAAGCTGTAACATCATTCTTCTTTAGGGAATATTTGCATATTTGCTGCCCCCTCATAAACGGGGAGCAATCAGGTAATGCAGCTTTACAACAGTAGTATTAAGCAGCAGTGGTTGAAATACAGAGTCCTTTTATTCAGACAAAGGAGATTAATTTAGGGTGGGGAGAACAATGTAACAGTATTTGCTGTATGAAACAGGAAATCAATGCCAAGTTTTAATAGTTTTGGCCAATCATTATAATCTTTAAAAAAAAAATGCACTAAACTTTGTGTAATTATTTCCCTAAAGTGGCAATTACTGGTTAAAACATTGCAGGCAGTTGTTATTGGAATTATTCCTCACCAAAGTTAAAGTTTAACTTGCAAGGAACCTGCGCTTTGAAAGAAAAGTATGAACAGCTGCAGCATATTCAGTTCCCAGGCTAAGAGTCAGAGCTCCTCTTTGTGTGTAAAGTTAAGGTATTAACTCTGCTGTAGCTGCTGTTTACCCCTGAAACGTGGTGCCTTTGATCACAGCTCTCCAAGTGCTTTACAGAAAAGGATGAAATCCTTGTGGCTCATCTTACAGACCAAGGCTACAGTGCAAGCTACAAAGAAGTGAAGTGACTCGCCCAAGATCACACGCCAGGCTGCTCCTGGAACCAGGGTCTGACCTCCCGTTTGTACTGCCTGCAGCTACAACTTTCCCACTGAACTCGTTCCACTGAAACCTGCAGAAAAGTAAAGCTATTTTAGAAGATGCTGTTCAATGTTAAATTTTCAAGACAAAATATTAAAAGCGTCATAAAGTAAAAAGACAACATACATTTTAATCAAATGTAAGTTTTCAGAAGCTTACATCCCCATTGACGTTTTAAAAATTTGTAGAGCTCCTAAATTACTTCAATTTTGTAACCCCAAATGCGAATTAAACTAGCTGCATTGATCCAAAGCAATTCATAGGCACATTTTTTAAATCTTCCTTGAAACAGCACTGTTAATTATTGTTGAAAGTAGCATGGGAGAGGTCACTGAACTGATAACACCTAGACATAGTGTTTTTAACTCTTTGATATCGGACACCTCTGGGGACAAGCCTACCTAGACAAGCTAGTAGACAAAGACTCTCTGTCTAGCACATTGATTTCTTAACCGAGTGAGGAAGATTTTAAATTAGGATCAAATGAGGCAGTTGACGAAGGCACACAGGAAAATAATAATAAGGCAACCTGGACATGGACCTAAGAATGAGGAGAAACACATTTATTTATAAATATGGTCCTTGTAAATCAAGGAGAGAGTAGAGTGGATGAAACTAGTCTTAGATGGCTATATGAAACCATAGTAAGGATGAGGAAGAGTTGAAAGTCTTTATACAATGAACAAGATTATGAGTCAATTAGCATAATTTAAGAGAAATATCATGACCAGAATATAAACCATGAAAGAAAAACCTTATTAAAAAGGGAAAACAGATGGAAATATTGCTTTACTTATAAAAGAGTCATATGGTTGCTCAGTAGTCAAAAATACAGGAAGAACTACAGGTGTTGAAAAAAATTGCTGTGAACTTATTCCAAAAGGGGACACTCCTCAATCTCCCTTCCCCAAACTGACAAAACTAGACTTCAGCACTTGACAGACTTGAGTATAAGCAGAAAAATATAAGGGAAAAATAAGTTAGAAACTCTGGATCAAGGGCATGGCTTCTAACTACTTTAGTGTGAGATAAATGAAATTATAGAAGACCACTGACTTGGGTAAACTGTGAATTCTTTATTGATATCAAGTACAAGGCAAAAGCCTGTAGAAAACGAAGTTTAGAAACGGCAAGAATACATGGAGCCAAAATGAGGTGAAACTGGAAGGAAACCCCAAAATAAGTCATATTATAAATATAGCAGTAACAAAAAAAAACAAAAAACAAAGCCACCACCTCATTAGTCGATGCCAAGAAATCATGAGTATTATCTGATTTGCATCAGTCTTTTGCAAAAGTGTCAGATGTTAAACAGCTACCTACTTCAACCTAAGTAGGTAAAAAGCAGTCTAGAGAAACCTTAGAAAGTGGAAAAAAAATTACTAATTAGCTGGGCTTGATGAACTTTGTTCTGAAGCCGATCTGATTAGAGCAGTCATTTCCAAGAACCACGGGAAAACAAAAGACTGTGGAAAGAACAGATGGTGGTGTTTTGATTTCTTTTGTATGGAGGTGGTACATTATGAACTAGCCAGCTCACCTTCCATTTTCCTTCAAATGTCTGAAAAGACAATCAGGACCCTTTGAAAGCACCTCAAAGATGACAAGTAACAGCTACTATGTGTTCAACAAGACTTTACAAATAAACCTAATTTCTTTTTAAGAGAGGATAACAAGCCTTCTGGCAATGGGAGAAGCAGCAGGTGTACTTTGACCATGACAAGGCATTTAACACTCTCACAGATGATGCCAAGGTCTCAGCTGGAGATGTTTGGACACTGCTTTGCTTCCCTCCCAAACTGTGAAAGTAACAGAGCGCGATTCAATTTCTAGGAAGTTATTCAGGAGGAAAGCTTGAAGGAACTGTATAGTTTACCCTAGTAAAGAATGAGATGGAATATGATAAACCTAGAGACTGTCGGCAATAAGGACAGAAACAATCTGTTCCCTTGTCATTGCAAGTAAGTACTTTTCTTACGGATGAGCCATGCTCTTGGAGCATCAGCCAAGCCAGTGCCATAAAAAAATCAGTTTACGACACAGTGGAAAAACTTCCACTTAGTCATGTTTGGCAATGCACAACTGTAAAATTATTCTGCAGTGTATTCTACAGGATCAGCCTTCTATTCCTTAACAGACAAGCATCAACAAGTCAAGCTACATTTCTATGAAGGGACTAGGGTAAGGGGAACAACACTGGTTACTCCAGAAGGTTTGACAAAAGGAGCCCCCTGGGAAACAGGATAGCCATCTCTGTTAAATCATACTGTAGCTTTCCTCAGAACAAACACTTACATTAAACCTCCTTTCTGAGCCCACCAGCACATCTAATATTAAAAGAAACACTTAATTGCATCAGCCATTGAATTGCTGTTATGAGAACTGGTGAAGAACAGAAGACCATAGAACTGATTTTTTTTTTTTTTTCTTCCTGATGCTTACACACGCCTGTAAACATGGAAGACCTGATGCACACTGAGGTGTTTTCACAACAGGGGATCACTGTTAAAAAGACAAAATGAGCAAACATCTTGGTAGTGCCTCCTACCACAGAACAGAGCTTAGATGGAAGCTGATTGATCTATGGGATCAATCTGTCCTAAGAAGTATTGAACCAAGACCCTGGGCATAGTTCCAGAAACAGAGAGAAACAGGCTTCAGAGAAACAGATGAAGAAAAAGACCCCAGAAGCACAGCTGCACTTGTGAGAAAACCCAGATTTGAGTCAAGAGGGATGCTTTGCCCATGTCCACTACAGCAGATAGAGGCCATTTTCCCACCCCTCTTTGTGGTAACTACGCTGATGCACACACCCTGAACAACATCAGAAGAAATCTGCAGGACATCTTTTGACATCATCCAGAATGTGAAATCAAGGTTCAAGCATATTGTAAATGGAAAAGGGCAATAAATAACTGATCTCTAAAATATGGTCTCCTGTACACTTGTTGTCATATCTGTTACACCATGGTGAACCAACACTTTCCAGTTTTGATCCTTTGAGTTCCTTTCCAAGGAGAAAAGCTAATTGGATTGCATTACAAGATTTAGATATTGATAGATTTCCATACGCAGTTTGTGCATCGTTAATCTCATTGCTTTGCACGCTCAGTCCTGAATTGCTACTTTTAGTGTACTTTATATTACAATGAAGGCTTTTATGGATTACAGGATCTACTGGCTTTTTCACTGTTAGCAGCACGATAAACTTGAATTGGACTACATAGAGAAAAGGAGAAAGTGGAGACAAAACTTTCTTACTTGGGCTTCTTCTCAGCTGCAACCCAGTTTCATCCTATCCTGACTTACACAGGTATTCAGAAAAAAATTCATCAGGTATCAAAAAAAGTAAAATTCAAAACAAGTACTACAATCATTGCAGACAAAAAATGAGGTAATTCTTTTTTTGTAAAGCATTCACTATATATATTCATACTATATAGACATTTACACAGCGCTTTTTATCAAAGAACTACCTTCAGCAATATCTTTTGGGGGACATACAAGCCAGATGCCCCTATTTGCATCACATACAGCTGGAAAGGGAGAGCATTGTCCATTCCTCTTCCTGCAGAACCCTGAAAATGTCAAAAAGATTGTAAGGTAAAGGAGGAAAAAATACCCTAGGAGCATGTTTACAGCTACAAGAGAATTTATCTTTCCTTTTAGTATCTACAAGCACATAATCTGCAAATACAAAGAGCGCCCCTGACTTTCTAGAAGCGATTCAGAACCCTGTTTTAAAAAAAAAAAAAGTCTCAGTCACACTTTTCTTCTAAATATACTGTGCAATACCCAGTACAGCTGTGGAAATAGCAGCCCATGGCAGCTCTGGAGGCCTGAGAGAAGAATATATTATGTAAAGCCCCCCCAAACTTACTGAAGTGACCACAGGTGATGACCCCATGTTATGACACTCTTAATATGCCTTACATAGTTATCTAGTGCGATGTCACTGTAGACAATATCTGTTCTTTACATCTTCTAGCAATAGATAATGACAGTAGGGGCTTTCTTCTTAATGGTCTGGTTCTATAAACCAATAGAATTTGCTTAACCAGGGAAGATCAATCATTAGTTAAAAAAACCCAAAACTTAGAAAACATCTGAAATATATACTTTCAGTGGGTCTACACTGACTAACGTACAATAAAAAAAAAAAAGAAAAAAAAAGGGTCTTGATACTGATGCTCACAGGCCATATAAATATTTGTTATCTAGCCTGCCTCACTGAAAGCTCTATGCAGGCACATCTTTGTAAGATTGGGCTTACAGTTTTGAACTTTGTTGCACTGCTAGAGACTTTGCTGTGTCCTGCAAAGGACATTTCCCACTGTGCAAATAGATACTTCATCTTCTCCTTATTGAGAGACGGGCTAATGTACCCATGCCATGATGAGGGAAGAGGGAAGTTCACAAAATAAGGTGTTAGAAAATATTACAAAGAAAGTACTAGCTTCATTTGCCTAAAAAAAAAACCCCAACCAAACAAAAAAACAGAATACCAACACCCCCAAACCAAAAAATCCAACAAACTGCCCCCCCCAAAAAANAGCTTCATTTGCCTAAAAAAAACCCCAACCAAACAAAAAAACAGAATACCAACACCCCCAAACCAAAAATCCAACAAACTGCCCCCCCAAAAAAACCCACAACAGAAGCATGTTATTCCTTACCTGTATTCTTGATGCTGAATCAGATGCAGAATGTATTTATAAACACTGGTTTGTCTCCTCTAAGATACCCAGCCAAAATTGTAAAAGCATCAAAAGAACTATTATGGTCACATGAAAGAAAGAACAAGCTTCTACCATATGTTTCTGCCCACATCAATTGCAAGAAATTACAGGAACATTCATGTTACTGTACTGGATAATTAATCTTAAAGTAACAATTACATTCTAATGTTCCAAGAACAGGCAGGCCATAGTCTATAGTTCCTGGTTATTCACCAGAGAACTCCTTTGTACATATTAAGGAGGCATTAAAATATATTTTTCAAGAAGATTCAGGTCACTTTGCAATACAGTAGCTACAAAATATTTATTTTTTTAAATAAAAACATTTAAATCATCAGGTTTTGTAAAACAGCAGTCAAGTGTTTATCTTAATCTTTGTAGTGTAAGCACCTTCAGTATTATGCTACAACAATCAACATAAATTATTATTTGGTCAGGCTATTAACCTACATTGAAATAAATATACTTTTAACCAAGACAGATCACTTAATACACACCAGATTCCCATATCTTTACAGAAAGTTTCTCTGGTGACAAGTGAAATACAGACTGTGAAACCATGATTGCAATATTTTTTTTCTCTTTCTAATTTCAGTTAAGACTGGCCTGTAATTTTAAACTATAAAAAAAATAATTATAAAGCGCTATAGTCTATAGCTTAAAAAAAACCTGCATCACATAAGAGAAGTATTTGAGATGGCTTACCTAAACTGTCTCAGAATAAGAGATGGAATACAAACTCCTAAATTAATTACAACGTACTGGGATGGTCATATCATAAGTCCCACTTTTATGGGAAATTATCCACTGAACAGGAATAGAAATCTTTGTTTAATTACAAGAGCGATAAACCACTGATAAGTGAAAACAATACCACTCAGAATGGGCTCTTTATGCTGACACTATTGATTACAAAACATAGGGTGCAAAATTCAACATTTAAAATTATATAAACCTTAAAAGTACAGAACAGAAGCTTACAAGACAAAATACTTCAGCACCTGAGATTTTCCTGTAGAAAGTCTAACAGACATACTTTCTTCAGTACATGTAATACAATCAGCTCCTTTTCTCTCAGTATTACACAGAAATAATTGATCAAGAAAGAGTTGAAATATACACAATGATCCAAAATTCTAATTAAGCCTTGAAGATAAATCTGCTATCAAGCTCTAAGCAAAATTTGATCTGTGTGCATTACCTAACTGACTTTATTTTATGAAAACATTTCGTATTAAAACTGGAATAGACAATCTATTGAAGTGTTCTGATGAAATTAAAGTTTAAAGGAAAGACAACAGTATGGAACTTGAATCATGGTGACAAAGAAATAAGAATACTGAAATAGAAACAGGTTCAAACAAAATGTAATAACTTAATCTGTTATGCAAGCATTTAGTTTTACAGACAACTAGTGGTTATGTCTTTACTTTTGGTAAATTAATATTTTAAGGAAATCCTTTTCTGTTTTCACTTGAGAGCTGGGAAATTGCATTTTCTGTGTTCTGCTCTGTGATTAAGACTTGATGATTTTCTATGTATCTGTCATCCCCAACACAGCCACTGTGCAGCACACCAGTCTTAGAACAGAAACCTTCTTTTTTAATCCCTTGGGTTTGAAACTTTAAGCAATTGTGCATTCTATTTGACAACTGGAGTCCCAGAAACCAGAGCAAAGGTAAAGAAAACACTTAAAACAAAGGTCTCAATAGAACAGTGTTCTGATGGAAACATAGTAGTTTTATTCTAACATTATCTAATTTTATTTATGAAGACTATTTAAATGTCAAATGATATGCAAAATTGAGACTTCAAATACTGGAATATGAGGGATATTCCTTTAATTCAAGAAATGCTTTCATCAGGGAAAGTATACTGGGCATTTGGTTTTATTTAATCCCTTAGTGATACTGAAAAAATTAAACTATCAATGTTATCAAGGTTAAGTGTTCCTCTCTCCACAATTAATTACTTGGAATCTTCTGGAACCTTTCTGTCACTGAAAACCAGTCAAGCATATCTTTTCCTTTAATTCCTATATGCGAATAACTGGGCACTCTGTAGTAACTTTAGGAAGAAAAGCTGCAAAGACTATACTGAAAGACTTAGTATTAAATTATTGCAGTTTTAAAATTTGAGTGCAGTAAAATGCACCATTGGCTCACTTAAAACCAAAACCAATCATCCTTAAAATCCATCATCTTTCCTCAATACAAGGTGCAGCAGAGTTTAAAAAACAAGAACGGGGGCAAACCCCTCCACCACAAACAAAAAAATCCCAAACCAAGAATATTGCCTTCAGTGCAAACAGTGTAGTCTTCAAAAGGTTAACAGTACAAATATTTATGTTCCAGTGTATCCTTACCTACAAAGAATGTTTCACATTATAAAGTATGTCAAATACCTTTAATCCAATCACAATACTGAAGTGTACCTCTCAATTCAATACGGTGCCTGAAACCTAAGTGTTTATACAAGCAGTGTAACTTTCTGGAGAAACTAACGCACACAGTTGAAAGTTCTCACAAAAACCAAGGGCAAAGACTGTGAATTCAGCTGCTGGTCCTTAACCAACTTCAGTATCAAACGCCAAAAAGTAACCAGCTTCTTAATGAGGAGTGAACAGAGCCTCCTATACCAGCACCTTACCTTAAATCCCCTGGCCCCCTCCCTAATTCTACAGGCTACAGAGGCAAGCTGCAGACAACTTCTTAGGCAAATCTCTTCTTGATGGAACACAATCTTCCTGGATGTTGTTCATTTTGAAAATGTGCAAAAGTTAAATTTCTAGCAGAACCTCTTAAACCTAAAGAAAACTTCTGTGGCACTGCAGAGGGAAGTGGGCATGTTATTTTAGTCATTAAAAATATAAAGTTCACCTAGAATACTATTTTGCAGCATTGTGCTTTTAGAGTTACTAGCTGGGATTCCAAGAAACATTTGAAAAAGGCACCTACTACACTTTCTTAATTAGCTGCCCATTTTAATAATTTTGGTACTATTTGTCACAGTACATCAGAAAACAGCAGCACAAAGCATTAGATGGACAAGAATTTTATATTTGTTCCCCTTTAAAAAGCAAACATTTTCAAAATGAAAGGCACTCACGACAGAAACTCTCTCTCCAGTTCATATATAGATGGCCGACAAGTTTTGCTCTTCATTCTACACAAAGGAACAGTACAGTCTCTGTTTTGACCTTCCACATCAATATCAAGTAATGAGGGCATGTGGCAGTTAGTTCTTTCCTCAGTATCTGGCAAGAAGTTAACATCTGGATCTACATTGCCCTCTAAATATTCGGAGTCTTTAGAGTTTGGTTTAATAATACGTGGAATAATCTGCCATGCGTCAATTTTATTTCTTAGAGAAGAAGGTCGAGGCCTTGATATAATATTGACAGTGCTTTGCTTTTCAGTTGAAACACTGCTGTGATTGCTTCTTTGTTGAACAGACGGAGAGTGCAGACTTCCAGTAACTGATAGAACTGGTAACGTGGAGACATCATTGGTTGAAGCAAATCCATTAGCTAAGGGAAAGGCCAAACAAAAAAAGACAATTTAACTATGTGACTTCTTGATTTCTCTGCCATTTGTAAAACTGGGTTGCCATAAATACTAGTGGGGTTTTTCCTAACCAGAAAAATGAAGAGGCTCTTACATTTGTGGGGAATCTTCTAAGAGAGGACCAGCAGTGCTCAAATAACATTTTTGCATCGGAACTCTCTCCTAGAGGCCATAGCAATTTATTTTACTGCTCCAAAAGAGTTCTAGAGAGAAAGCGCTAACTACCCAGAAACTGGATGAATGTTAATATTGGTATAAAGTCCCACAAATTAGTCCAGTTATTATGAGTAATTACACATGCAAAGAGTACCCTGAAGAATATTACATTTAAGAACATCAGTATTGAAATTTAGAACTTTTTTTCACAAACTCTTTAAACTTATCCATTTACATGGAGGCCAGATTTAAATACATTTTTTATCTTAAATTTTTATCAACAGCTTAACTTAAGGATTCATGGGACTTGTGACATAACTTCTAGCTCAGCAAGGAAATTAAAACTTACCAGATTTATTTTTTTTGACGTTAATAAACACGCAATACTAAAATGATGCTCGCTCACTCACTCACCTATGTGGACTGTGAAACTCTGTTAAATAAGTGTACTCTCAGTCTCACAAAGTCCACAACTACATAATGTGTGCTCCTCACATGGTCTCAGTTTATTTCAGCCATGATGCTAATAATGTACATTTCAAAAGCAAGTTCTCAACAACATGAAAAGACCAGGGAAACCTATTTTTGCCATACCTGAGAAAAATAGATATTGCCTTAAAATAAACCATATCTTCCCCCTTAAATGTCCCTACTCAAGATTTCTAACAGGACATTACTCCAAATGCTGGCAGTTTATTCAGGGTTGAGACAGAGAGGGCCTACCAGCATACACTTATGGTGGCTCAGCTAACACATTAACAGTGTAACAAAAATCTTAGCAACTCATTAGTGAATGATTAGTTTCCCTTTATTTTCTGTTGCTCTACTTAAAAATTTCCTACACTTTAAGTTCTTAATCACCCACCTGTGGTCTGAAAATTGTTCCCATCAGATAAGGTTCGTCTGTGACCCAACACACTTAACTTTGTCGAGGAATCATTTGGCAAATTTTGAGATTCTTGTTTCAGACCAAGATTAAAAGGCTGATTTTTCAATTGTGTAGAAACTGTCTTAGGAGCCAGCTGCGTCCTTTGTTCTCTCCTACTTTCAGAAGTTTCAGATGAAAAGTCATCAGTGGAACTACATGGACCACAATCACCAAGCACAGTGCTTACAAACGCATCTTCACTGTCAGACTGAAGCAGGCATTTTGTGGAAATGGAGGGCATAGAGAGAAGATTCACAGTATTTGCAGCTGGATTTAGGGATGGAATACTCATTTCCTCTTTCTTGGACTGCAGTCTTGTAGGGCTGGCACTCCTGCGAAATTTTGAAGCACGCTGAAATATTCCATCACGCTTCTTCTTCTCATCTTTAGGCAAGAGTTCATCTGGGCCCTGCGATTTGTTCAGCCTTCTGATATCTAAGCCCAGGGCAACAGAGGCAAGGAGGACAGCACACCCATACAGGACTGAATCAGTCTTCTTTTTCTGCGGTGTCCTGCTCAGACTGTTTGTAGGTGTCATTTGAGGAGTACTATTTGTAGAACTAGCAGAGGTTCCTTCTTCAAAGCTCTCGTGTTCTACTGTATTCTCTCCCTGATCATCTTTCCAAAGAGGTAGATTAATATAGGCCTGATTCGGCAGCTTAATCGGCTTTGGTCTTTTAATGTCCAAACCTTCAGGGAGAAGTTTCTTATCAGTACAGACACCTATAAAACATTACAGTACACTTTAAGATTGCAATTCGGCTATTTTGCTACCGCATGTCTGCATATTTACACCATTATTTCCTTTCACATGCACAAGTATTAATCTTGAGGTATAGTGTATATGCCCCCTTTAGATGCAGTCCAAAGCTTAGAGACTCACATTGTAAGATTCGGAAACACATTCTAACTCTCAACTTCTTCATGTTCTCTTCGTAGTCTTTAAAATAACAGAAGTACCGCTTTGCTACAATTTCATCTTTTTAGCCTCCCGAAAGCAAACTCTATTAGAAGCAACTTGCAGATCAATCTTCCCGACTATATAAGTTAACTGTAAATAAATTATTCCACATCTGAAAGACATATCTTTATTTTAAGAGGCATAATGTAGCTCCCAACCTTCATGCACTCAACACAACCGAAGAGTAGATATTGTCTTTGCATTTTCTGTGGTATTTGAGGATTTGCAACACTTTGGCAGTGCTTTTCAACTAATACGGAAAATATTTCTGTTTATGAATTACAGCAAAGTAATTTACTATGCAAACTGCCAGATAATATCTCAAACAGATTCTTTACAACTTTTTCAATTAAGCTGTGTTCCAGAATCCAGTGCGTTACTAGAAATTTTTCCAATTAATACATTAGGTCATGGTGGTCCAGAGTAAAAAGTAAATTTGAGATCTCACATGTAATGACAATTAAAATGGATGGTATAATTTGACTTACATGTGTTGTTTCACTATAAACTACTGTTATAGAATAAACACAAAATCTTTGAAGTTCAAATACATAAATTTGTATAAACTTCTCTGTATGTAGAGGTTTATTATTAAGCTAATAAATCTATAAAAATAATATTTGTGAAGCCTTGATTTATACCTCTACCAGTATATACAAAGATGAAAATGCCTTTTTCCTAGGGAGGAAAAAAACCTACAGCAGTGTCCAAGCAGTTTACCATTTCCTCTTCCAGCTGGCATAAATCTAGCCGCTGGTACGGAAACCATGTTATATCATAGGTTTTTTTCCTGACACTGGTAACTTTTTTTTTGCAGGTAAGAACCTGTAGTATAGAAAGTATGTGCAAATTTGAAAATTATTATGAATATTGTACAGTCATAGTACATTATAGTAGTAGACAAAAAACCAACATACAGCTATTAGGTTCCTTATCCTAAGAGGATTAACTATGTTTTCCCTTGTGATCTATCTGCAAATAAATGTTGCCTAAAGAAACTTAAGATTTGAAATTTACCGTGTTTTTTTTCTTGAATATTTAGAGAATAAGTCTCTTTTAAAAAACAGAAAATACATAAGGGCTTACAAGTTTTTAAATAACTATGCATTTTTTTTAGCAACTATGCAGAGCCCACTAACAATAAAAATCATTCAGGATCATTTAGATATCAAGACAATTACTGATTTAGATATTTCTTTTTAGAAGAGGCTAAAATGTGGTGACTGCAGACCTCATATACTGAGCAGCCCACAATATGAGTTAAGAAAAAATATCTCTATGAGGTACTGTTCACACACCATGTGTATTTCTTGGCTGCTAATGGTGGAAATGTAAAAATGTTAACACTTAGAATATTCATAATAATTTTCAAATTTTTCCATCAGAAAGTTCTTTTTTTTTTTTAATAGATTTTTTTTTGCATGAAGAATAATTTGTAGCACAACCACTCTTCTAATAATCTGCATAATCCTTGAGGAATTGAAGCAATACAATTTATAACACCGGAGGAAGACTTAATGCCATTATATGGCAACTTTCACTTTTTCAAAAATAGCTCTTACCTTGGTCCACAAATAGTGAAGCTAAGGGAACACCCTTCTGATTTTTCATTAGAAGTGTTGACCAAGGGTTGCTGCCATCTGAAAGGGGTCTTATTCTGAAATAACAATAGTTATTTTGATATTACAGAGTATGCCATGCTTATATACACTTTGACAGAAAATTACTAAAACACCTTTCATTTTTAAACTATAAACATGTAGTACATAACTTGAGAACCGTAACTTTCCCAAGGCAAAAAAAATGTATGTAATAGCACAGAGACAATTGTAAATTGATGCATGCCTTATATCAGGTATTCCTTAGATGAAAATTTCAGGCCTAAGAAGAAAGCCAATTGAAAAAAGCCCTTGACTACCCATTGAAAAACTGAAGTTGGTTCAAAACCTGGGGAACAGTTTCACTGTGAATAAATTATTCACAAAGAAATTATGTGAATATTGTAAATTAATTAAACATACTGACTTTAAAACACATAAAAATATCATAAAGCCATTTTCAATAGATGGTCTGGAACCAAGTACTGCCACAGGTGAATAAGTGGATGGCTCTACCAAGCAAAAAAAAAGGTGCTATAAATAATTATGTATACTAAAGAAACAAGGAAAAGGATCTCTTGTTTCAGAAATACTGCTAATGTCCAGTTTTGAGGAATCAGAAAAAATAATCTGAAAGTGAAGGTGTCCAAGTGGTTTTCAGAACCCTTTCACCCTGAGCTTGTCAGTGTAAACAATGTTGCTGGTGTGAGCCGTGCTTCACGTATACAAAGTCAGTCTTGCTGAATCATACTGGAAGCGCCTGCTGGGGGCCATGCTTGTAGTTCTTCAAGTCAATGTGAGGAAGGGCAAGAAAGAGAGGCGGCCATGAATGTCTGCTATGCATTAGTAGCTCAGCATCCCAGTATGTTCCAAGTCTCAAAAAACAGAGATAAAAGGTAATAGATAGGAGCCAGTAAAGCTTTAAGATAAGTAAGTGTATTATTCTCAAGTCTATGTGAGGGAGCTCCTCATTATTGATGTAATTCCTAAATTAATTGAAAGGTAGGGCTGAGTTCTAGCTTTAACTAGAGACTGCAGGACTTCTCTCACTCACTATACCTATGTTAGTGATTCAGTTACCAAGAACACTTAGTATTATCAATCAAACAAAATGTAATAGACATACTTGTCCTTACAATCTGCACGATCCTTTGTTTGAACTGAACTTGGTCCCCACGTACAACCTCTCTTTTTAAAACTTCTCTTCACATCTTCAAACTCTTCTTGGTGATAAGTTGTGCTCCTTCCCCAAGTTCTGTTGCTTTCATCTGAAGTTACTAGAGATTGGATTTAAAAACATAAACAAAAAAACCCTACACGTAAATAGTATTTCTAAACTCAAAATATTTTGACAGAACAGAATATTTTCTCCACTGCAAAACCATTTTGACCCAAACACAATGAGCAGTAGACAAAATATTTTTTCTTTTACAAAAGCAGGCACGCAAACTGCACCAGTCCAAAAAGATGAGCAAGCAAGAAAAACAATTTATGAGCTGTTAAGAGACCCAAATTAAAGACAAAGCAGCAAAAAAAAAAAAAAAAAATCATATTGTTCATGCTTCCTTTAACTGAGAACCTTATATTTAGATAATTCAGACAAGTGAGCTAGACTGAGCACTTAAATTCCAATGAAGAAAATATATGTTGTGGAACAATTGCTGTCAAATGAAACAGAAGTGTCCAATTGTGACAATGATTAATATTTGCTTTCTCACTACACCAAAACAAATTATACTTTTAAAGTGCCTAACCTTCATTAAATGCTTAGTCTGTCACTGTCTCAACTGTTACATTAAACAGAACCAGCACCTTTGAAACATAATGAAATCTTGCCTTTTTTCATAACCCCACTGGGAAGTTCATATTCACTTGTGATATCTACATCTTGCTGGTACACATATACACTGTTTCTTCGGCCATTAGCTGTGTGTGTATCTGTTTTGGGAATCACTGAGGAAAAATTAAGAGAATGTAGTAGAGATCTTAGTCAAGTTAATTTCAGAAACGGAAACTGTTTCCTTTTTTATATTTTTATCTTTGGGTCATAAAGCCCAGATCTATAAAGGCACTAAGCATCTTTTGATAGTGGGATTTTAGTGAATTTAGAGGATCCTCTCTCTATGACCAGACTCAGGCAAGTAGATTTTCATATGTAACTAACTGGAAAAGCAGCTTGCTATCGAGGTAGCACACTTACAGCTATGATGGAGAGACTTTGAAGAAAAACAACACTGCCAGTTATAACAGCATGATAAATGAGGTGGCATTTTCATGCCCATGGTTCTTCTGCTCCCACACTGCACAGAAGTACGGTACTTCTCCTCCTGCCTCACCACACACCTTCTCCCCAGCCCAGCTTCCTCTCTAGTACAGCACTCTGCCTGCCTTCTTTACACTGGCATTTTCAACCACATGTCAGGATCTATGGAATATATATCTTAGTGGTTTTCCGCCTCTCTTTAAAATATCTTTCAAAATCAGCTGAATTTGTTCTAATAATGAGATTTACAAATAACTATATTTTTGTTTTAACTTAAAAAACTTTTAGATTTGGAAGCTAGACTCACTCATGACAAAGCAATCAAGTAACCAATTGTTAGATATGCCTGTTCAAATCACCTGTATTTGAGCAAGTCTTATTAAAACAAAGGCACTTTGAAGTTAAATCAAGATAAAACGTTATTGTGGGAAAGAGAATTTATTTTGCACAGGTGCAGATGGGCGTGGGAGCTAAATTGTTTCAGCTAGATACTCCTGAGATATCTGATAAGCTGTTAGGTTAGGCCTAGGCATCCAAACTCAGAAACAGAAATGTACTACTTAAAGGAGAGCCTTTATGTTGTCCTGTATGTTCTAGTCCTACAAATACAAGTGCCTGCTCAAATATAAAAAAAAAGAAAAGAAAACTCCCTAGCGGCACTTAGCACACATGCAAGGAGTGGCACTGCTCTAGCTTATGTAAGGCTATACATTTAAAAAAAAAACAACCAACCCTCAAGTTTTCAGAATAATGCCAATACCTGACAATTGCTTCATTTCCAAGCATTTCCATACAGAGCAAGGAGAATTAAAAATAAATAAGACTGTCTCATTTTACATGCAATTATGACATTTTACTAAGAAAAACCTTTCTTACCTCTCTGCAGTAAAAAAAGCAACCAACCATAAAAACCCACCACTCAGTTTGAGGTCAGAAAACCTTTATCACTACAGATACTGTATCAGGTAACCTCTGAAAAAGACTATGTAATTTTCCTTCCATCTCAAATTTTCGTTAAGAAAAGCAAGGCAGGGTTTGTCCACCTCTCTCCTTTATCCATAAGATATGGGTAGTAATGGTCTTCACCCAGGGAACTGTATCAGTTACAGTTCAAACAAATAATAAAGTTACTGCCAGAAAAGATACCACTTCCCCTTTAGACATTAATAATGTAAAGGATTTCATAAGGCAGAGGTATTCCAAAGGAGATGAGAGATCTGGTTTCTATCCAAACTTTATTTAAAGTTTCAGACTGGTTTAAAATAAAAATAAAATCTCTACACTAGCTACAGAACGGTAAGCAGAAAAAAAATCCCCATGCATTTTGATTTTCCCTCCTCCTTATTTATATCTGATAAAGCCAGAGTGTGAAGTAATTTCCTTCAGAGCTGACTACCCTTGCAAAAGAAGATAGTCACCGTCCATAAGCAACGAGCTGGAACAGGTTCCACCGATTTCATACAGAGAGAGAAGCTTAAGGCATTCCATGCTGAATATGGATAATTGGACAATCTACTTTGCATAATAGATCAGACAGTCCGAATTCAAGCAGTGAATCCTGTAGGAAATGTTTTCTATCTCTATGCATGTCATTCCCAAATATAAATGTGGGCTTTGCTGCAACAATATGATGTTTTCTTACATATTCATGATACCTCCACTACATAAGCATGAACACAACTTCCCTTCTGTCATCAGTATACATGGAATAATGCAGACTACAAGATACCCACAGTTTTATTTTTGTTTCTTTCTCTTGTTTTCAAAAAACTAAAGCAAGGTTCTCTATTTTCTCCAGGGTTTGTGCTGTTAAAGCTTGCTTCTGTTTTGTTATAAGCAGGCTGAGTTGCTGACTGGTTCTTTGACCTTTCCTTTTTACATGACTCCCTTATTCTCTGAATATTGTTTTTTTTCTTAACAGTCCGTACCTTATTTCCTTTATCAACTCCAATACCAAATAAAAACTTTTTTTCCATCTTACATGGACTCTAAATGTGATGCTTTGCCTTTTGCCATTACAAATTTTGATTCTTCATTGTTTTATCCCAGTCAGTTTACAAATGAGTTCCTGAAGTTATTAAGGAAAGATATGATTTAAAGCATTCATAATCATGCTGAATTACTGAAAATTAGTTAGCGTTTTAGCAAGATTAGCTCTCTCATCAAAGAACAAGTTGTAAACGTTAGAACAAGTTAAGAGAACTGGAAATCTGTCAGAAATCTGTCTGGAATTTGATACTACTACCAGTGTTTCAGTGAGTATATGGGACAAACAGTCTCTATTGACCAAATGGTGGAGACTTACACTGTATAGCTCGAAGACGAGGAATTATCGTGGGACTACTTGATGGACTAGAGCTGTTACTGTTTAAACTCCTCCTCTTATCCAGATTGGGGGAGGCCTGCACTGTTATTTTGTGCTGGAAATCTGTAACAGAGTAAAACAAATCAGTTGTAATGTTCTAATTAAAAACTCTTCAGGACATTATACTGCTGTACTTAAAACGAATAAAACTATATAATGAATTAGACTTGATAGAGAGATGTTCATATTAAAAACACTGACAAACTCATTACCTAAATTGTTACATTTAGAGCTAGAGTCAAACAGGCAGAATTTCACACCTTCACAGACACCATATGATAGGTTTGCAGTAACATGAACAAAAGCAGATATGTCCAAGTGGACCCAACTAAGACACATTCACATCACAAGCTGTTGGTTGTCACAGAGGGGAAGAAAAAAATCTCAGTATTTCATCTCAAACAAATGAATATTCATGACAATCAGATTTGCCTTATGTTTTTAAAACATTGTTCATATACAATGTAAAAAGCAGCATTAACAAAGAAGTCACATTTATCAACATATCAGAAAAACAAGACACCAAACAACAGAATTACAAATATTTACACAATGTAGTAAAAAAATAATAACAACAAATACTGGCAAGTAGTAAAAAATTTTATGAAATAAAATTTGATGACATGCCCCTCTCTAATCCCCATCATCAGTGCAATTAGATTGTATGCTTGTCTTATAACAGAATTGTCTCAAGGACAAGTTCATCTGGAGGATTCTGGACAACAAAGAACTAAGTGGTATTCTGAATAAAACCATTATCACTTTTTCAAGTTAAATATGAGCAGAACTGGAAACAAAGGACCAATTACTTAGTTTAAGCTTGTGATCCAGCAGAAACCAATTTAACATGCTTATCTGGGAGGCTGTAGTGTGATTTTTATTTTATTTGCTGTTATTATTATTTTTAAAGTAAGGAAAAACAAGCTTATTTCACTAGTGCTGAAACAGTAACTCTAAATATTATTGCCCTCTGTTTCTTTCCAACTGCCAGACAGCTATCATTTGATCAGGCCCTGTGTTAGCGTGGTGTTAAGTTCTTACTGCATTAGTAATAAACTGACCGACTCGACCTGGAAGCCACTGAAAGGAAGCCCGACACCAGAACGCTGGGTACCACTACCGAAGGCTTCCCAGCCATTGGCATAACCTTGAATTTCCGTAGTGCCATCTCGTGGCAACATTAAAAAGGCACCCCTAAACCAGTCCCTAACACTAAAAAACCCCAACTCTCTACAAACACACCTGCTTTGCAAAGGGGGCATTTTAATGCATTCATAGCTGGAATTAAACGCTCCAACATTCAAATTATACCATACTTGTATTCTGCAATAATATCTTCTGTTGCTATTGCAGTGTTTACCTGCAAGAAGCAAGACATTAAAGATTGTAACTGCTGTGTTGTATTTGTGACGACAACAAGCATGCAGTGTGGATCTACTGCACTTGTACCTCCAGCCTTTACACGCTGCTGTTTTTCTGCAAGGTATTTGCAAGTTTAGGGCAAACAGCGCTAATATTTGATCACGTTAGAAAGTTTTGGGATGCGATAAAAAGGTACTTTTCTTTCTGCACAAAAAGAACGACAGCAAAAATCTGAACTTTGAATCAGTCTTAAATCGTGCAGCTCCCATGCTGGTAACCTTTCCCTCCACATACAATGGACTTCTAACTGAAGATTCTTCCAGCTGCAATGAGGACCACTCCATAAGAAAATGATACGTGAAAGTTGTTTCCTTAGGAAAAGAAAAACAAAAAGGGTGCTATACAATTCTTACCAATTCTTATTCTTTCACACTATTAGGGTAGAAGGACTTGGCAATGAATTAAAATAGAAGCCAATACTGAAAACATTAATCACAGAACTGAAGCCTGCATATTTGATCATTACAAACCTGAAGGCAAACTAATTCTGTGTCCATCTTTAAGTTTTAACCGACTTCTTTTAAATTTGCCCTTCCTCTTCTTTACATTGGGTTTCTCTTGATTTAACTGGAATATCATGATATTCAGCTCACGCTCCAGTACATCGATCTCGCGCTCTGCTAACTGTTGCTCACGGCGCTTAAGTAATTCTTCTTGGGATTTTTGCTGAAGAGCTGCCCTTGTCAACTCCTCCTCTCGTGATCGAAGCTCCTGAAGATAAGATTCACACAAGTGAAATGAAGTAATAATGTGAAGGTTGTATTAAAGAATATATAAAGTGCACTGTAGGCTGTATTTCCTGATCTATTTTCATGATGCACTATATACACGTAACATGCACATACAACCTTCCAACAGTCCTCCATTCCACATAAGCCAAGATTCTGTATCCAGATGCAATCAAGGATGTTCTTTTAGCCATTTAACTTGAGCCAGTTAAGGCAGGTAAGCACTGGCAATGGGGACAACACATCCAATCAAAGATTATCAGCTTACAGCCTAGCAGAAAATGTGCTCCAAGTACTTCACATCAGAGACTCTTTCAGAGCATGAGGGCTGCTTATAGTTCACAGCTCCTATGCATTAACATAAAGCCAATGACCTGACATACACAAATGAATGCCTTTATCTTAAATTTTCTAACCTCTCCTGTTTTTCAGCCATATATTAAATAGCACTTTTCTATCTAGAAAAGCAATCAGTATTACACCAGACGAGGATTAGTGTAATAGGATAAACCAAGTAATAAGACAGAAGACAGCTATTTCTTAATTAAAATCTTGCAGATATCTGTACATCATCAAACAGCTACTAACCACTGAATTGCACCACATAGACTCTGCAACCATCCATCCCAAATAATAGCTCTTCTTATTCCTTTAGTCTTCTTTATTTTGGAGAAGGAAAAGCTTTGGTAAGGAAACTAGTTAATTTTTAAGGGCAGATGAATCCCCAAGACTAAACCTAACATCTTAAAATTATCTTAATCCTCAACTTCCAAAATCTGTTAAAATATATCTGAAATTTAACTAGACCTTGCTTCATAGTATAGGGCGTATTATACATGAAACAGACTTACCCAGAAGGGTAAGTAGTAGTCTGTACTGCTAATAAAAAGGAAAAGGAGAAACTACAATGTGACCAACACTGTATGTTTCTCGCTATATAATATTTTTAATTTTTACATATGATTGTGTAAATTCTACATGGATAAACACTGAAATTAAATTCAAAATAGAACCAGCATTTGAAATTAAACTATGCTGAAAGTCCTGGATATGTAAGAATCTAATTCTTATTTTTGTCACTGTACAATCTTGTAATCATGATGTCGTTTGTTTTGGGTTTTTTTCAGAGCAGATTGCCTATTTCTGCTTATCAGTATCCAGCCATGTTCTATGCCAGCACAATTCCTTATCACGTATGGTGAAAGCAAAAAACAGTAGTAAAGATGTGTTAGGAGACACTGTTGAATATCCATGTCTTGTCGTCCTCAAATCCAGGTTCCACAGAGCTCAGTAACAAGACAAAAATTGTGGGCCTGTATTGAAAAGGTAGACAGTCTAGAAAAAGTAATAGTGTTTCATCACTGAGAGATTAAGTATTTACTCTTCCAAATAAACTAATTAAAAACAGACTTACTGCAATTAGTTATGCAATGTTTCTACACCACTCTACAATTAAAACACCCATTGTAAGGAAGCTAGGAAAGGATTCTATATTTAAGGTGCTCAAGAACGTTTGTCAAAAGAAGATTGTGATCTCTTGGAGCGGGCGTCACCATCACTCATTTACACCAAGCCCTTGAGGAAATTCCTCCAGCTACATTCCTCTTTTACAGGGCATGAGACGCCATGCGGGGGGGTTGTTTATTATTATTGTTATTATTGTATAAATACTTCATAGACTTTACTTTCTCCCTAGTACTTGACAGTAAAATTGATAATGTGCCAGATTAAATAAGCCCGTACGTATGAAAACCTTGCCTAAGTCAAAGTTACATGCTTTCATTCTTAAACAAGTTTACCTAATCACGGCAGATGCCTTTGGAGATGCGTTTACTTTGGCATATGAGAAGTAAATTTCATTTTATCTTTTCCCCTCTCTAACTAAGCTTAACTCACTTTTACACAAAAAATATAACTCTTCTTCCAAAGCTTTGCACTGATTTACTTAATCCTAAAGTTGATTTTATTAGATTTTTCTTCAGTAGGAAATCTCATACTGGACTAATGCCTCCAGAAAATAAAATATATAAAAAAAAAAACAAAAAAACAAACCAAAAACTTGAATGGCAATGCCTGTTGCAATTGCTCCCGGAGTAAAAAGCGGAAAATGGTTGGTTGAGCAGTTGCTGGAGGGGCAGAAAAGAAAGTTATGCAAGCTGTGGCAAGTAAATGCAGTGGCTGGTGACCATATGACAAGAAAGAAGGAAAATCTCTACTCTCTGTATATATAACCCATCTGGAAAGGAAGAGATGTGACAGCTACAGAGGCACACAGCCCAGCTCCAGCAACCTGTAGGCCCACTGCAGGCAGGGCAGAAACTACACAGACAATACTTATGCAGTATTATGAACTGAAATGGAAGAGGAAAAAGCAGAGGGTGGAAGAAAATAACATGAGAAGTACGTAAGATTATTATTGATGAATCTGCAATCTTAGTGGTGATCAATAAATTCTGATACCACATATGCTCTGTAATGTCACACCAATCCCTTGCCAATAGTTCACAAACAGCCATTTGTGACACTTGATGAGAAGGAGTGAGAGACAAAGGCTACTGACAGTGACTCGGCAAGGTGAGAATGTAGTTTTTGATTTTGTCAAAGTTAAGTGACTATGTCCTTTTATAAAGATTTCCTCACAAGTCAGTGCATCTCTATTCTCTTCTTCCTCATCTATTACCACTTCATGAAAAACAACAACAAATATATACTGGGCAATAACTATACTGCAAGAAAGACCTGCAAAGAAGGAATCTGTTTCTACTAGAAGCATTTCTAACAGGGACCCAAGAGGACACCTGGCCTATTACAACTGTTACCTTTATCAAGTTCTCTAAAGGAAAACATAAACGTCAGGGTGATTAAAAACCAGTTGAATTAACTAAAAGAGAGGGCAAAGAGTACTAACAGTGAGCACTCTTTTAGCACAAACATATCATGATATGAGAATATGGAAACAATATCAGTTATATCCAGACAGGAATCTGGATATAAACAAGAGAAACTGGATTTGCTGATTCATGAGTACAAGTTTGACCTAATCAATCTTAATATTTTGCAAGAAGATTTCCAAAACTGCAATACTGAAAGAGATCAATATTATCAGCCTGTTCAGGGAGAAGCGAGATAAAAACACTATTCCACTTTTGGAAAAGAAGCCATGTGATATAGTCACATAACAGGATGAAAAACTTTCATTCACACAGCTCAGGAGAATGTTCAGCAGCAGCTGAAAATTCGCAGTGTTTATAAAGTTTAGCTAAGGGGTAAATAAACTCTGGTTTGTTTGTTCAGTGCTGTATTCAAATACCCAAGAAAAAAAATAATACATTTTAAAAAGAGCTTACATGCCAAATTTACAGATCTATAACCTGTTTTCTTTGGGGAGACAGGTATGGATACATTCCTTTTCCACTGCCTGTACTTCTCGAATGAGCCATTTATATGATAACCCTCACTTACTACAATAACATTATGCTTCCTGTCAAACTTAGCATTTCACTTCAACTGAAATACCTCCAGTTACAGTTTTAGCATACACAACTGTTTATTGGGGTTTTTTTTAAAGAAGAAAGGGGAAAAGCAACATTGTCTGAAAGTTGAGAAAACCAGTATTGAAATCTTTTTTCTAAAGTACGTTTGCTGCAAGACAGTTAGAGGGTTATCTTAAAATGCTGTCCAGAAACTTATTAATGGAATTTAAGAATAGTACATCCATCAACAAGAACAGGCAAATTAAATTAATAATGTCTTAATGGGAGAGTAAATCATCTCTTCCAAGTAGTTTATCATCTCAAGTGTATCTCCACTACTAAATCAGGTTTTCCATATTAGATTCATAAGCCACAATTCAAAAGTTCAAAACTGCTGTATCACATAAACACACATACACACGTAACCTTTCTGTCATGCAATTGGAAAAATCAACTTACTTTTTCCTTGGTTCTCAATTCATTGAATATTTGCTGAATTTCCAATTTCCAGTCATCTTGCATGGAATGGAAAGACTCTTGAGGCATTTCAGTCATGACTGCCCCTTCGATGGCAGTAAGCTGTTCAAGAATTAAGGCAAACGATGGTCGGATATGAGGGTCCTGCTCCCAGCATTCTAGAATTTATCAAAATCCCATCAGTTTATAATAGTACATAGAACTTTTTGAAGAACTGCATGAATTTCAAGTTACTTACTACTATACTTAAAGTTCTAATGCGTTCCGTTTACCTGCAAGGCTTCCCAAGTTCCTTTGCCATTTACAGAAGTGACATCTATCTACCTCTATTCAGAGGACTGTTTTAAACTAATACTCAATTTTTTTTCATCTCTATCGTTAGGAGCTGAAATAGCAAAGCTAACAGTACTGCACAGAAGGGACACATATAAAAGGTAAAGACAGTCCTTAAACACAAGGCAATAGCCATTACAATCAATGTATATTTCTCTTTTAAGTATTTCCAAAATATTTTTGATCTCAGGAAGAAACAAGGAGGGGAAAATTGCATTTGCATTCCCCTTGGGACTTTAATCTTGATCTTTTATTGATCTGTAGTGTATCATGCAGTTTATGAAAATTAATGCAATTTGAATATAAAAGGAAATCAGTAAAACCAGAGCAAAAAATGTATTGTCAGTACTGAAGAACTTATGTGGTGCAGTGATACCATATGACTTCCTCAGAAACATGTTCAACTGTCTGTAACACCAACAGTGTGCTGTGTAAAGAAAACCAAAATACTTTATACACAGCACATTATCAAATGGGGTGTTTATTTTACAATCCCATGACTATTACAGACAAGGATACATACACCCAAACCATGACTATTTAAAGACAAAGGAAGAAACACAATAGATACCTTTCATTAGTTTTGCAAATGGTTCAGGGCAGGTGGATGGAATGGGCAAAGTAAGCTTATTGACAGCAACTCCGTAAGCCACAGCAAGGCCATCAATGCCACGGTAAGGAACTTCTCCTGTAAGCAGTTCCCACAGCAACACTCCATAACTACAAAAGGTAATTTTTTTAACAGTTATTCTCTGCATACTGACACATTGTCTACTAAAGAACAAACAAGTATCTGTCCAACCATGTACTGAAATTCATGAGGATTTTCCATGTCAAAGATGAATGCCTTTAAGAGTCAGCACTACTTCAGTCATCTTGCACCTTTCCACTAACAGTGATTAACCAAAATGGATATGACTCTGACTGGCTCACACTCCTATTCAAAATATAGCCTGGAGTCAATCTTATAGAAATGTAAATCTCACTTAAAATAAGAAGGCTGAATCACAGGAAAAGAAGCAACCTTCTCCCCACCAAAAACCAACCAAACAAAACAACAAAAAAAAGCAAACAGCACCAGAAAAGCCTCAGCTTTGTTTGGAAGTTTGCATTTCTAATCACCTGTGTGTTTTATAAAGGCCTGTTAACTTTTCACTTCCCCCAGAAGATGCAAGAGGATTAACAAACGATTACACACACACAACTAATTTCTCCGTACTAGAAAAAAAAAGCAGCATCAACAACAAAAAGCCCCACAAAACAAACAACATTGTCTCGGTGGTGGCATGAAGAGATCTTTTCTCAGCGTCAGGTATAGAAGTCAAGAATCACAGGAATTCCTATTGCACCAATGTTAGTCGTAAGAATTTCTGCTATGCTCTCCAGTCTAGAAGAAGAGCTGGGTGTTGCTTTTACCTTCTTTGGGTCTGTGTGCCCAACGCTTGGCTTGCTCAAATGATCCAAGTCCCTACAAAGAGCTGGGACAGAACACACATTGCTGTTGGTCTACAGCTCCTATTCCACCACCACTGAAAAGGAGAATTTTCACAGTCATTTTTGTAGAAGCAGGAATTTTAGAATGTAAGCCTAAAGTGGACTTTATGACTGTGTTTGGTTCCCCCCACCATCTCTTCCTGCCAGGGAACCACTATCTATAGAACAAGGATACAAAGGACAACCTATTGTTCTTTTGAACAGTAAAGTGACCAGGCAAAGGTAAATAAACAGAATACAAAGTATCACTCTTGCCCTTTCTCTCCAGGTGTGTGAAGAAACTGCCTGCCAGTTTTGCAGAACTGGTATGAACTCTCCTACATGAGGAGAAATGCCCACAGCACTGGGGAGGTAAGGGCTACGCACCTCTTCCCTTACTATGTACCCCTTAGTACCAGAAATACCACCTCAACTACAGCAGATGTGACACCACACACTACTGAAGTTTTTCTATCACTCTCTCCTTAATGAGAAAAAGTCATTCAGCATTATACAAGACCTCACAACATCACTTTAATAAACAATAAGACAGTAAACTATGCAGTAAGAACGTGATTGTCAGCACTGCTTTGTTTATTTAAGAAGATTTGCCTATCATAAAATCTTAGAAAGCTAATGAATTTGTAGTGCTAACAGTTAATCAAAAGCTGAGAAATATGGTCTACTCCTAAAAAAAAGAAGAAAATAGAACTAAAAAAAAAAGTCTTGTGCTTCTTAATAATTTCCTCCCGATTTTTTCCAGTCTAATCTCTGCACTTACTTGTACACTCAAGGATAAAACAATGTTTTTGTTTTAAACCAGTGGTTTAAACAGGAATGAGTACAACACTTCCTGCAGCACATACTCTTTTAATGTGTGATGGAGGAATCCTACTGAACTCTATCTCATCTGTGTGCTTAGAGAAAGTGTAAAAATATTGTTATGCTCTTTCAGTAAGGGTAGACTGTTCTTAACTCAAGAAATTCCCTTGTTCAGACTACTCTATGCATATTTTAGCATGAACTCTGAAGTTAAGCAGAACATTAATTTAACTAAAAAGAAGTGATCTTTCATAAAAGTTGTGTCGCACTACCAGCTTTAGTTACATTTACAACTCAAGCCCTTAAACCTAAGTAGCTTTCAACAGTGCCAAGAAGGTGGTTGTAAAATTTTAAACAGACCAACACCGTAATAGCCTGAAAGCGTCTCTTTTAATGAACGCAGTCTTAATATCACATATCAAGACCCAGCGCTGTGGGGAGAAAACTGTGGGGAGGAACCCTAAAGACATTCTAGACCTGCCATGCTGGAGTTCTTGGGAGGTATTAATCTATCATTATCTAAGACAACAACTACTTATTAACTCTCTCAGCTACAGGAGTAGCTACTTTGTGCATTAAATTTCACCAGCCCACATACAGTTGTCCTACATATACAGTCAGAGCTTCTAAGAAATAGGTTTTTTGTAAAGAGCAAAAGCCTTCTTTTCCATCTTCATCAAAAGGCAAAAAATACAGGCATAATATGCCTGATCTATACATTTTTTAGATCACGAAAACTAATACACTTTCAAGATGATGTTATTTTAAGTATTTTCACTATTAAAAATTATTCTCCTGTCATCAAATGTGATTTAAGCCTTATTAGATCTCATTGCAGCAATAACTTGCTGTTTTTACATATTTTAAAAGTTGATCAAATGAAGATATTTAAAGTTCTCAAAGTTTATTTTACGCTACAATTCGTCTTCTGAAGCAGAGGTTACTAAGCATGGCTACATGAATCACTTCAAAACTATATGAACATGCCAGGCAAAAGGAGCTGCTAATTCTGCTATATATACAGTGTTTCCCAGCTCTGTCAAGAGCTTGTGCACTGGAGGCATGTGTTATGGTGAAGACCACTGCTGAAGCTCACCATCAGCACTTGGAAATCTGGGTGTATTTGCACTTTCAGACTCCAAACACAAAACCAAGACTGATATACCAGAAAGAAATGTGTGATGATCAATGGAAGTGTAGGGCTGAAAGAGCAGAATTCTTGTTTGGGAATGTGGAAGCATATGCCAAAGAGTAATAAATGCAGTAGTTATAACCCTGGTTTGAGAAGCAGAAGGATACACATGCAGGGTCTGGAAAGCACCAGTTCTGCTATCTAGGATGACACCCAGGAACACACAGGCCTGGAAGGCTCTGCACAAAAATACTGCCACTTTTCTGAGCACTGGCTGATTCTGGAAGACTAGCTGCAAGTGTGAGTACTTGAGCAGAGTCAACTGCACCCCCTCCCCCTTTTTTTATATTAAAAAAAACCCCCATCTTCAGACTTCTTTTAGAGACTCAGTACTCTGTATGTGTAACCAAAATTTAGAATTTTCCTGAAATATACAGTGTTCTTGTCTTAGAGACCCATACTCAAATTTGTAAACTAAATGCTTTTTAGAACAAAAACCACTCCTACAACCAGGGTACTCGTTATTTGCTTTTCTTTTAAGGCAAGAGAAAAGATAAGCAACAGAATAGATCAAGGTGCAGTAAGCAGAAAATCTTTAGAAGCCAAGAAGGTCTAAACTATATACTGTACAACACAGCCTTTCTACTTAAAAACCTCTCCTGTTAGGCGTCCGTCATTGAGCTAAATACTTACATTTTTACAAGAGAGGCGTGCAGAAGAGAAGGCGAAGAAGAGAAATACTGTAGGTTCCAAAAATGTAAACTAATGTTGCAGCAGAATATAAAATAATTGCACCAAAGCATACCCCCTCAGATACCTAAAGTCACAGCAACAAGACTGGACAGGACCTGTAATTAAGCATGGAATACAGCTGATTAGGGAAACGCCTACACCCAACCTCCACCCCGCAAAAGAAAAAAAATGTAAAGAAAAAAGGATGAAAGAATGGAAAAAAAGAATGAAGCCAAGGATGTTTCTCATCTGGGCATCAACTCAGTCTGATGTAAACAAAATGCTGAAAATCAGTTCCAGGCACAAGAAAAATGGGTGTCACAAAACAGCAGTGCAGATACAGAATCATCCTGAGAATACCAAAACTATTACTTCATGCTGTAGAATATCAGGCATCTAAGCAAAATAGGACCTTATTTAAGAATGATACAACACAGAACATGCATAAGAAGGCATGAAAAAACAGATTGAAGTCCTCCCCTCCTTCCCCAAATAGCTACCTTAGATCCTTCAGTGAGAAAACATTTCAAAAAGAAAGGAAATGTAGACTTTTCAGGGTGAGGCACAGCAGCTTTTAAAGCCTATTGTGCAATCACTGCTTTTCCCCATTCACAAACCGGAACTAAATTAAAACTAAAGTTTAAATTACCTTTCCACAATACAAGTATCCCACAGTACACCACTCAAAAACGCATCAGTATTGATAGTTCTATTATTTATACGATCCACAATAATGTCTTTAATGAGCAATTCACAAATTTAATGTAGGGAGTTCCTCACCTTTAAAATTAGAGAGCAAGTTAGAACAATTTTGTGCTGAATGCACTCTCCTCACTCCAGCTACTGGAAGCAAAATCTTTCTCTATCTTTATATAACATAAAAGCTTAGATCTGATGCTCACTTTTAGACATAATCACATTCTAGATTCCTAAAAACCAGCACTAATGCAAGTTAACATTTGCCAAAGTTCTGGTTTGCAGCTTATTTTTATTTATCCGCATATAAGCTAATACCGGATGGTCACATTTCTTTATGCAGAATGAGACTTTTCAGACATCTGATATAAAGTACACATACCAATATGAGATCAATCATATGGTAGTGTATCAACAGCATACGGCTGTTCATATTTAGACTCCAGATAAAATACGGAAGTATTTTAATCAATAGATATTTTAAAGGCTTCTCTTAATGAGATCTTGCTTTCTTAAAGCAATTTTAAAAAAAGTTTTTCAGTTTGCAAGTCATTTATAACTAAAGGTAGGTCAAATTAAGTAGACACCAAGAAATTAACGTTTCTTAGAACACCCATACTTGCCATATGCTGAGGCAATAACCTAGGAAACCACCAATATAACCCAAATAAAAATTCATTCAAAAACCTTGACATAGTTCTATTGAACATGGTCTTCAGCAGACAAACTTCTTACCTCCAAATATCACTTCCTTTAGAAAACATGGAGGACTTGATAACTTCTGGAGCCATCCATGCATAAGTCCCCGCTGCACTCATTTTGGTTGTTCTATGCCACTCTCTAGCCAGACCAAAGTCTGTAATCTTCAGAGTTTTATTACAAATGTCATCATGTTCCATCTTCTCTAGCAACAAAACTGCAAAAGATTGAGTTTGCGAATTAATACAATGGGAATCAAAACAAAATATCCAGTCCTGTCATAAATTTCACGTAAACTTGTACAGCACAGATAATTATGTACTTTAAATATTATGAAAATGTTATTGCAATATTTATAAACATGAAAAAGGTTTTTGATAATTCTAAGCTATTCTAAGCTATAAAAGCTATTATAGCATTATAGCTATAAAAGCTATAATGTCCACAGTATCATAAGTTCTTTATGCAAGTGTGTGAGTAGATATTAAACTAGCATAAGAAATCCACTGTAAAGAGACGTAAAGTAAAGCACATAAGTTTAAGAAAGCCCAGAATCCTAATATCCCACAGATGATGACCAGCTGAGAAAAAGGTATTCACATTATGTTAATCTATAAAACTTAATACCGCACCCAATCCTGGTTCCTACTCATCTCAGAAAGCATATAACAGAACTGAAAGTGGGACAACCAGTGCGCTCCAAAAAACACATTCAGAGCTACAAGGAATGGTTAATAGACAAGGAGTCTTCCCCCAGGAAAGGAAACAGTTGAGAACACAGTCTATAAGAACGCCTACAGAATGAAGAAAGCTACAGGTAACAATTGTTCACAGTTTCTCAAAACAAGAAATGGACATCATTGAGCAAAATTAGCAGATAAGAATCAAATGTGGCAGTTGTTCACACAGGTAGATGACTTTGGAATTCTTGGCATAGTATGTGAATACTATTATTTTACATAGATTCAAAAATCACCTATACAAATTCACAGAAGACAACTCCATAAAGAGCATTTACATCAAAAAAGTGGGTTTAAATTCAAGAAATCCCCAGGCCACAAATCAGTACAAGCTGGCAGACTACACAGCAGGGGACCTAGCTTGGTTTGAAAGTTCCCAAGTGGCAAGAGCACACTGGATTTGGATCAAATCCATGTAATGCTGTATCCACTGCATCTTCATGGATGTTAAAGAGTAAATTATCTTTCTTTTGTTGTTGCATCCTACAGTCCATATTCAGTGGCTGACTTGTTCATAACACAACAGTATTGGCAGATTTGTCATACACCTTCACAAAATAGTATTAAAAGAAAAGAGAAGTGAGTTGTGTTAGAGGTCACAAGGAGAAAGACAACAGATTCAAAGGGATCACTATTAACACACCATAATTTTAATTCCATATTCAGTTCCTCTGTCACTTTCTGTTGTAGTTAGCTTTAACTTTCTGTTAGAATGATCTCCTGGGACAAAGATCAAAGGTTAAATTACAAATAAGAAGAATCATAAATGCATGTGTTTTCCAACTGCATGCACAGCAAAATACAGTCCAGGGAACCCATTAATAAAAGTGCAGATGAAGAAACACCTTCCCTTACAGAGTAAAAACCAATGACCTTGCATTTGCAATTGCAAGAAATCATTATTACTGGTACAGATTAATTACACTCTTACAAATATGTCAAAAAGGACATAAAATTCAGATGAAAAAGAGAACCTCATTCCATTTTCAGTAAGTGTTTTAACACAGAGTAGGAGAAATGAAGGTGAACATGTTATAAGGAGCTCACCAGTCAGCGCCACCAAAACAAGTTAAATTAATGCAAGAGTTTTTATACTTTTATACTTGAATCAAAGACCTATTGTTTGCTATGCCATTTCAAACATGTTCAGCAGAATTCCTGACATTCCTTGTCAGTCAATGTGACCGAAACCAAAAACAGTCAGTCTTGCAAAAGGTAATAACTGGCACGTGGCCAAGTTTCATCCTAGAAAGGGACAACATTTCTTTCCAGTTCAAACTTCCCTTTCCGGCCAGTAGCCAGGAAAACAGCAATACTATACACAGATTACTTAGCAGCTGGGTAGTAAAAATGCTCGGCATAGCTGAGTAGTGCTCTGTAAGTGCAGTTCCCTCGCAGTAGCCTAGCAACCTTTACCATAGCATCCTTCTGCCATTTCCACAGCTTCCTGCCCTTGCTGGCTGCTAACCTGTGGGAAGTCACTTTTACAACACTTTTACCCTGTTCACTCGGCCCTCCACTTTTGTTTTTTAAGTCCCTTAAATTGCCTTTTCAGACTCTAATACACCTGCAATATCAACAGCCAGTTTAGCACTTTCTGGCTTAACATTTTTCAGACTATTTCTTTTCCACAAAGAAGAAAGTTCATACTTACATCAGTGCTATCATTCTGACAAACACAGCCTAAAATATTTAAAAGTACTAAGCCCATTTGAAAATAAATTCAAACCTACCAAAAAAAAAAATATGGAATTAGATCAGGAATGCAAAAGTACAGGGAAATCATATGTCTACCTCCTTTATTTTGACATAAGCAAAATCAGAGACTATGACTATTTCAGAATTGGACAAAAATCTGAGAGAAGACTAAGTCAGACGTGAGAGGACTACTTTGTGCAAACTAGCCTAAAACCTCATCTTGGACTGTTATTCAAACATTCCATGTGCTACAGCCAGAAATAAGTGACTAAATATTTTAAGGTTGCATGTTTCCTACCTGTTACACCACTTTCTACTCAATTACAAGTTTAACACACCTCCCTTTGTGACTCTATCTTTCTGCAATGAGATCAAGGGGAAAACAAATTTATTAACATCATAGTAGCAGAGGTTAAGGTGCCATATACCTGGCACTCTGAAGATAAGAGACAGCACATGCCCAGAACCATTTATAGCTAGGGAACAAAGGAAAGTTATTGCATGTTATTTTCAATAATTCAATGAAATATTAATCAACAGGTTGAAAATAAAAGCAAAAAAGTCTTAAATCAGAGAGAAAAATGAAAAAATACAAATGCTGTGTGGTGAAGTGGTATTGAAATCAGTGGATATTATTTTATGCGTGTCCAAAAGATCAAAGAAACTTTTAACACTGTAGCAAGCATAGATGAGGATTCTAACAGCACCCCTAACAACAATACTGCTATTTAACCATACAGATGAAAAAAAAAACCAACGTTGCTCTTAAGTTATCTAAGGTAATTAAAAAGAACGTGGAAATCCAGTATTACTCATCCTTGCTCACTGAAGGAAGTAGCTCATAGAATTATGAAATAAGTTAGTTTGGAATAGACCTCAGGATGTCCAACCCCTGTCAGTCAGAGTAGGACTAGTGTGTAAATAGTGTAGGACAGAAATGTAAATCTACTATGAAACATTTTTATGACTTCGTAAAGTTATGGCACTATGACAGAATAAAAGTAAACATTACCGATACTCAAAATAACTGTACTGTACTCGCTTAACTGCAGACATTAATTTAACTTAAATGTCATCTTAAAATAGTTTTTGAAGAAAACTAATTATGGACAGTCATTAGGAACAGTAATTAGGCATAGAAAAAGCAGCAAAATTACACCAGAGGTACATTACAAACAGCTCATGTCACAGTAATCCCATTTTGTCCTTATAGATCCTTAGAAAGGGATAACGTAGCAGACTTGACCAGACGTATGTTTTAGGAAGTTTAATCATACAGACAGAATAAAGACTAATCAAAGAATTCTGCACAGGAGTTGTATGAAGGAAAATCTTAAGAGACAAGTTATCAGGATAAAGAGGAATCATCACTAGGAAGCACGTTTTCTTCATATGCAGATGTGCAATCAGAGTAAAAAGACAAGGAGTGTTTCAAGAACTGACAGCAAAGTCAGAAGATACTGACCACTCTGAAGATAACTAGATCATTGTGCTAGAAAATAAGCAAAGTTGAAAGGAATCAATCGTAAAACCTACAGCTTTAAAGCAGAGGTGAAAGAAGGCGGCTGGCTATTCTGGCTAACAGAAGGAAAGCAAAACAGCAGTTACACACACGCAACCAGCTCATGCACTTCTAAAAAAGCCTTTTCCTTGTGGTGCCTTTTAAGTCAAAACAGGGAAGTATAAAGTTGTGCAAAGTGTGCGACTTCATACCAAATACTGGATGACTAGAACGGCACATACGTGTTCAACAACAGGAACTTAAACTTGAACAGATGCAGAAAATAGAAGTGGAATAGTTAGGAACCTGTAATGTGTTTTATTTAGATAAATCAGAAGAGTTTGTCCTTTCTGCTAGGCTAAACAAATGTTAAGAACAGTTATGAGAACAGAAGTTAGCTGTATCAGAAACAGGATGCAGACCTACAGTACTGGTGCTCTTATGGATAAAATATTCTCCTAGATGCACTGGTTGATCCATCTTAGTGATTTGCTCATGATTAAACTCAGTTCTAGATCTGGAGCTACCACAGTGGAGAGAGGGCCACATCAGATTTCAAGATACTGCCTGTTCTCCCACTCCGCTTTTGGCCCTCCTCTGCAGTGCAAAGCACAGCTTACTCCTCAAAAACAAGTCACAAGATCCAACGTACAATCCTATCAAATCTAATGGTCCCTGTAATAGCAATGCCATTAATCTTTCCTGCTTTCTTTCTGCATTATCATAGTTACAGCTGGAGTCTTTTTCTACTAATCTTATGGCACACTGCAACTATTTTATGGCGTAACAGTATGCAGATAAGATGTTCTGCACTTTTAGAAACTAAAATCTGTCACACAGTTGCCCAAGACTGCAGCAGAACTGGACCTGCTAAGCCAGCTGGTACTTCCCAAGTCCACATTCCTCTAACAAAACCAAAACCGGCAACATCTCTCTGCCAAACCACTACTGTTCCCATACAAGCTGTTCTCCATCAGGAAAGGCACAGAATTTAGGCTTCAACAGGAGGCAGAAGTCCTAGTAAAATCCCACTTAAATGCTCCCAGTCCGCCCTCCTTTTCCTATGCCGTTCCCAGCAGTAACACTGGCTTTGGGTTACTGAGAGTGAGAAGTAACAGGTGAACTGCAGCAGCTCAGGTTAAAGATGCATAAAGTGGAACTCCAGGTCTGGTCAGGTTTGGAGAAGAGCTGCCTTCCCTGCTCCATTCTCCTTTCTTGTGACCTTGTGTTAAAATTCTATTCGGAAAAAGAAAAAAACAAAAAAGTGAGAAGCAGAATATGGACAGATAGGATGTAACTGGTCAAGAAATAACAGAAAAGAGCACATTTAGATAAATCAGATTCCTGGGACACACGTCCGCCCTACCAAATTCAGACAGGTCCAGAGCTCTTCTCCCAGTGCCTTCAGGACTAAGCTGAAAGTCTAGAAGGAACTGAATGAATTTGTTTAAATTGCAAGCATTTTGTTTAAACCATAATTTTAAATAAAAGACTCACATTCTTGCCTCGGCTTCTCTCCCTTTTATTTCTTAAAATTCATGTAGCTTAAGAACAGTATTTACAGCAAGCCCGAGGGAATCCTGGACAGACCTTGTTGGCAGCATACTCAGGAAACCTCCACCAAGTACTAAGCTCTTCAATGCTACTCTTTTAATGCAGATTATTTCTTACAGTCTTGCTTTTCTTTTTGTTACTAAGAATTAGAGATTATATTTCTCTAACTCATCTGTCTCAAAGTCCCCATTGAATACAATAATTCATTTGACAAGCTTCTTGATATCCAAACACTTTATGCAGTTAAAATCAGCTTTATTTCATAACATATTCCAGCACTTTCAGGTGACCATTTTCAATTATTAGCCATTTAAACCAATTGAGTAAACAAGGTATTCTGAGAGAAGCCAAGTCAAAGGATTGACTTGGATATCTTTTTAATGGTTTAGATTTACTGAATTCAATCTTTTAATGTTTAAATTTAAAAAAAAAAACAAACCACATCCTGAAATATTCAAGTCCCTTCTATCCCTCCTATCTTCTTTATACCTTCTATTATACCCTCTTTATATTCGCTATTCTGTTGCTACTAAATATAAAATGTTAAGCAACCATAGTTTCTTGACTTAGTTATTTGCCACCAACTGCTTCTTTCTAGCTTACCTACAATTTGCTAAATAGCTATCATGATTTTTTACAAATATAAGCTATTTAATAGCATAGCTATTTAAGTTACTATGACTATAGGTAAGACTGACTACGTGCCCACTACATTTACCACCACTGATAAAGTTATTCTTAGAGAATATCAGAAAGAAAAGAAAGATGTCATACTGTACAGCTCTACCTGCCAATAGAGACTGTCCAGACAATGCTGCTACTGTCGTATGTCCCCCCCGCACCCAGTCAGTTCCCTCTCCAACTGTTTGCAAGTGAATCTGGTTCCTGTTAATTCACTAAATCAACATGCAACAAAACCAGCAGGGCAACCTTGTATCTTTACCTGGGAACCTCTTTACCTAGGAGGCAGAAAAACCCACCTTATTAAACATTGCATATCCAGTTAACAAAACACAGTATCTTGTCAATATTAAAAGACCCACCTCCATTATTTGGAGTTGTTGTTTGGTTCTGACTGTAATTCGAAATTAAAATTTCAACACTGCTTATAGAAGCCAGGCGCAGTTTTTAAACAGCAAATTAACCATCACAGTGAAAACATCAAGTGTTTAAACCACAAATTAATTATCACTGTGACAACATAAACTGATCAGGACATCTTCAATACAGACAAAAGATACATTTGCCTATACAGCACTGCTTCTTCAATACCTTGCTTTTCTCCTACAGGTTCTCAGGATAACAACTCTTATCCTCATCTCTGTAGCCAGTATCTGTCAGATTGCAATTATCTCACTAGATATGTTTAGAACTCACCATCAGCAAGGGAGTTTCATCCTTTAAATGCTGATTACATATGCAGGAGGCATTTCTCTACTTTTTATTAAAGGGATACTGTACTCCTCTATCATCTACATCTCTTTACAGCAGGCATATAACCATTTCTTAATTTTCAAAGTAAATTGAAAGCAACTCAACAGCTTGTTCTTAAACATATTTGTCAAAAAACATGTAGCTTAAAAAAAAAAAAATAATCCTACCTCACAGGAGCCAACACATGAAAAAAAAAAAAATTCTGAACAAAGTGTTCCCAATTGGAAAGCCAAAACAAGACAAGACTTGAAACAAAAAGTCCTTGACAGCACATATTGACAAATACACACCAATGCCATAAGAAAAGCACATCCCGTAGTGGGCCATGTGGCACAAGAAAACCACCAAAGCATCAAGAATGACAGGGAGTCACCTGGCTGTCTGGAGGAAACGAAGGGAAAAGAAGAGAGAGAAAGAGGGATCAGAGATTTCAACAGCTTCAACACACCTTGCATCACCTTTTTTTTTTTTCTTTTACTTCTTTAATAACCATTATTAAAGCAACTTTGGGCAAATGGAAACTTGAGAGAAAGAAGCAGTTTTAACAAGTTATTGGCACAACCTGCAGATGTTGCGAGTTACTTTACTGCCTGCCAGTTGTGCTTCATTTGCTGTTCAGATAGTTTTGTAATGCAAAACAGAAATTTCTATTGTGCCATAACAGGAAGTACCAGAGGTAACATGCATTTATAATTAGACATTCAAATAATCATCATTTAAACAGTAAATTCTGAAAATTGGGTATTGCATCATAAAAAAAAAGCACTGTACACTACATGTTCTCAAATTTTCTGTTTAATAAAATATTAAGCCTAGTCCTCCTATTTAAATAGTACATTTAAGAAAAGTTCTTCCATACTTATTTGAAACAGGAATTACTTTCTTTTATGCTTTGTTCTTTGCTTGCTATTGATTTTTAAAAGGCAGCTATGCAATAAAAAGTGACCAAAATGCAGGCAGATTAGAAAGCAATGCTAAGAACAACTAACAGTTGTTCTGTAGTAACAGTTAGGTGGTAAATCAGTCTTTTCTGACTAAGATATTCTTCTAGTTTCAAACTCTACAGAACAAAATGCCTGTGTATCCATTCCTTAAAGAATACCACATTTGTTATGAAATAGTGATTTATTTATTTTTTAAGGAATTTCTTTCTATTCCTTAAAAAAAAAAAACCAAACCCAAGGCAAACTAAAGCTATTATATTCAAACTGCAGCAGGCGTCTTAGCCAATATATAATGCATCAGGTACAGCTTCCTCCATCAGAAACTTTCAGAAAACATACCCATCCACTCCCTTATTCCAAATTCAAGACGTGGACATTCCCTTCAAAACAAAGCAAATCAATATACGCCATCCAACATAGAGAATTTACCAGGGCAATGCAGCTGTGGTTTATAGTCTCAAAAATGGCATCCAGGGGCAAGAGCTGAGAGAGGTTACCTTCCTTCGGAAATAAGAATTTAACTTATTTATCTTTAGTCAAAGCATTTTTTCAAGATTTATTTAAAAAAAAAAACAAGAATATTTCAATCAAATTCATTTTGGATTTGTATGATTTTATTTTTTTTAACTAAACAGAACATGACTTGATGCAATTTGATATTTCAAGCCAGTCAGGAGAATAAACGGCTTCTGAACAGAGGCAAGTACTTACATAGTTGGCATACTTTTCCTGATCGTAACATATTATACTTGGCAATTACATACTTCCTTGTTGCTTTATTTTTTTCTGATCTGTATCAAGGTGCATTTGATGTGTTGAAATTAGAATATTTAATACACAAAAATATCACTTCAAAATTTAAGAAATTTTAGAATATTTTAATATAAATATATAGATACATAAAAAAATTAAAATGCATTCTACCTTTAAAGGTGACTTACTAACCGAACTGAAGTGTAAGGGTGTAGGCCCATGTCACAACCAAGACCATAAGAGCTGGCTATCACTAAAATACTTACCTTAATCACCTCTCCAGCTATAGCACCTCATCCTCACACCTTGCTTCCCCTCGCACCGAGTCT